>BDUI01000012.1:2139087-2152949 GCA_002335545.1 Apodemus speciosus
ATTTCTGAGTTCAAGGCCAGCCTGGTCTACAGAGTGAGTTCCAGGACAGCCAGGGCTACACAGAGAAACCCTGTCTCAAAAAAACCAAAAAATAAATAAATAAATAAAAATCTAGTATCCAAACACTCATTATCCTAGTCTCTGGAGTTCTGATGTTTATATTTCTCCTGTATCTTCATACTACACTGTGGGACAGTGGACCTTGAGAGGAAGCCTGATCCTCGGTCGAGCTAAAGGCTTGAAGTCCTGGAAACCCTGAAGTGACTGTAGGAGTCTCACCTGCTCCTGGCACCAGGCCTCTGTCATTAGCTGCAGCCCCCCACAGATTTGTGGCCATCAGTCATGTAAGGGCAATGCCCAAAGCCCTTCAATATGTAGATGACACATCTCTAACAGCTCAGACCAAGTCAATAGGAGAAGAGACATGACCACAGTCAAGTAGGCTCAAAACAGTTTTTCATGTTAATGAGGTACCTAGAGATCCAGAGAGCATGCCAATGAGCTTCCTCCCTGTAAAAGGTATATTTAATCTCAGGCCCACCCTGAGAAGTGGATATGGTTTTAGTATCTCTTTTCTGCCATGACAATAAACAGTTTAGAACCACAGACTATTTTCATCCAGATCCACCGTGGGGAGCCATGAAGGCCTTCACCTAATGTCCCACAGAAGGGAGTGCCACTCTGCACTCCAGTCACAACCACCACCAAGAGCCATCAAGCCAAGGACTCTTCCTGTGCGACCAGCTGGAGCCCCCTTTTTCCCTGCCCTCCCCCAAGACTGGACACTGTCCCCAGCCCTCAGGGCCCCCAAATCTGTCCCCTGCTCTTTTGCTGTTCCCAATGGCGACTGGATGTTCAAGAGCCTGAGAACCCCATGGCCCCGGCCTTACAGTCACAGGCCTGGGAACATCTGAACCAGCTTCAGCTTTCCCATGACTCAGGCTGCACTTTCCCACCCCAGGAGTGGAGTCTTCCTACAGCCCAGCACCAGCCCTGGCAGAGGTGTGGGATAAGTGTAGTCAAACTCCCCAAGAGTTCTGCCTACCTGAGTTCTGCCTCGCTGAGCAACTGTGCCCAGTGATAGAGCAGACAAGGACCAACAAAAACCCTACACTGTATAATGTATTTGAAATGATGTGTCTATTACATGTTATCAAACTTCATGTAAGATGTCTCATCCCTATAGTGCCAGAGAGGCGGCTTAGCTTTTGAGGGAATTTGCTGCTCTTGCAGAAGACCACAGTCTGGTTCTCGGCACCCACACAGGCGGTTCACAGCTTCCTCTGGGAAGCTCAGGAGATCTGACACCCTTCCTAGTGTCCACCTGCACTTGCACTCTCAGTGTGAAAATTCACACAGGTATACACAAGCACACACACCCACACACATGCACAAAATTAAGAATAAATCTTAAATTCTTTGCGTTGTTTTTAACATTTGTTTGATTTAGTTTTTGAGACAAGATATCACTGTCGACCAGGCTGGCCTTGAACTCACAGAGATTCACCTGCCTCTGCCTCCTGGGTGCTCAGATTAAAGGCTTGCATCATCATTCTGGACTCTATGAGTCATTTTTTTTTTTAAGATTTTATTTTATGTGTACTCACATACACTGTCTTCAGACACACCAGAAGCAGACATCAGATCCCATTACAGATGGTTGTGAGCCACCATGTGGTAGCTGGGATCTGAACTCGGGACCTCTGGAAGAGCAGTCAGTGCTCTTAACCGCTGAGCCATCTCTCCATCCCCTCTGTGTCATTTTAATGGGGTTTTTTTTTTTTTTTGCTTGTTTGTTTTTGTTTTGTTGTTTGTTTGCTTTTTGTTCAACATTAGGTTTTTTAAATTTATCTGTTAACATTTGTAGGGTTTATTCTCTCTTCTGCCAGTAGCTGGGTAGATATTTTTCAGGTTTCCCCTTGGATGAACAACGCTGTAGTAAATGCAGACGTCAGCTGTGCAAATGAAGGACCAGTGAAACTGAAGTCTTATAAGCATGGCCAGGTTATTTTTCAAAGTGTTTTTTGTTCAAAGTATAACAGTGTATACTCTCGCCAGTAGCCTGTGGCAATCTGTCTCTGTTTATCTTCTCTCTAAATACCTGGCAGCATCTCTGCTCTACTGCTGGCGTGAGGGGTATGAGATGGTAGCTCCTGTAGTTTAAATATTTGTTTCCTCTATTATTAGTGGGGCTGCTGTCTTCTTTGTCTATCTTTCTCTGTCACTGTTTCCAGTGCTGTCCTATCGTCCTCTTGGGAAAAGTTCTGTATCCAAACTGTATCTGCCCGTGATGAGCACATTCATTCTTTATCTCGAGTCTTGTCTCCCATTCTGTCTGACATCACTTTCCATGGGAATCCCCTAAGTAAAGCAGGTAAAATGTCACCCTCTCCTTATGTGATTTTTTTTTATAACCTGTTTAAGAAATCTTTTAGGCTGGCAAGATGGTCCATTAACTGAGAGCTCTTGTTGCTCTTGAGGAGGATCTGGGCTCGATTCTCTGCACCCACATGGAGACTCACAACCATTCACAACTCCAACTCCAGTGGACCTGCAGGTACCAAGCATGTGTACAGTATTCATACATGTATGCAGGCAAAACATTCACACATAATGTAAAAATGAATAAATCTCAAAAGGAAGAAAAAGAATTGTTTTCTGCCCAAACATAATAAAGGCCTCTCTATTGTCTTCTTAAAACTTTAAATATTACCCTTTAAGATATTTAGGGATAGGAAGATTAAAAATCTAATGTTACAGTTTTTCTACATTTCACTTTCCCAAGCATTACTTTTAAAAAACATTTATTTATATGGCATGTATGTGCATATGTGTGAGTGTATGCGTACATGTGCATGAGTGTCTGAGCACGTGTGTGAGTGTGTGCGTGTGTGCACATGCACATGTGTGTGAGTGTGTGTGTGTGTGTGTGCCCGCGCGCGCGCACATGTGCAAGCTTCCCTTCCCAAGTCAATTCCTGCCTTCCCAGGAGTTTGCCCCGGGTCTTAAAATCAGGTCATGTGGCTTGGCAACAAACACTGTCACTTACTGAGTCATCTCCCCAGCCCTGCTCTGCTTAGTTCTCAAAGTAATTTCTTCCTCCTGTGATTTGCGATCCCAGCTGCTGTGTATCTCTCGTCCATATGTGCGTGGGTCTCACGTAGGGTTCTGGGTTCTGTTTTGCCGCCCCACTCTCTCATTTCCATTCCCTCGCCATTCCACTGAGTCCCTTCAGCCTGGAGATTAAGTCTTCTCCACCCGCTGCCTTGTGTTCTTTTCCAAAATTATCTGACTGCTGATCTTCTTTGTGAATTTTAAGATCAGCTTGTCAAGTTCCATCCCAAAGGAAACTTCATTGAGATCTGAGTAGAATTTTAATTGGATTTGCAGATTACTTGGTAGGGGCATCAGCAGGAAGTTGAATCTTTTGATCTATGAATCTTAATTGGATTACATACTGCTTGCTTGCCAGGATTTTGCAGGACTCGGAGTCTTCTGATCCATGAACATGTTTCTTCATTTATTTTTGGTCTTTTTAATTTTTTCACAAGGCTTTGTAATTTCTTCCATTAAAAAGTTTCATACCTTGGACCAGTGAGATGACTCAGTGGGGGAAAACACCTGCCATCAAGTATGACAACCTGCATTCTCTCTCCCTCTGTGCACACACTATTCGTTTCATTCTCTTCCCTTCCCGTGTCCCCCTCCCCATGATGACTTCCTGGTCTTGTTCAATGGGACCAGTGTACCTTCTGAAGCTTCTTCCCTGCAATTATATACTTTAATCTGCCTTGAATTGGCTCATTTCACCAATGCAGAATAACTTATCACCCTTTCCAATTTTTTTTTAATTTTTATTATAATACTGTTGCAAAAACACAATAATAATCAGAGTTAGCCAGACCCAAAGTTACAGCAGCTCTTTGGAATGAGCACTGTGAAGTTTCACATTTGATTTTATACTTTCACTATCAAATATATTATTTTGCACGTTCTACCACTAAAACCAAAAATCTGTGACAGAATTAGAACTAAAAACAGAAATTAGTTTATCTCCTCTTTCATGACTTGTGCCTATTACCTACACTCAGTCTTTCTTCAGTCCCTCATATCAACCCTTCCTGTTAGACTGCATCCACATGTACATATGTTCACATATGTGCATGTGATATAAACAGATTCTACATATGAGGGAGGACATGTATTGTGGGGCCTTGGAGGGGCGGTGTTTGTGGTTTAATAATAAAGGCATGGAGACATCTGTATCTGTATCTGTATCTGTATCTGTATCTGTATCTGTATCTGTATCTGTATCTGTATCTGTATCTGTATCTGTATCTGTATCTGTATCTGTATCTATGTTAGTTCTCTGCCACCAGTGAAATGAGCCAATTCAAAGGCAGTTTTATTGGCATGTGAGTTCACTGGCCCCAGGGATTGAGGCCAGGGGAGTCACCATTGGGGGAAGGGGTGAAGAAAAAGAGAGAAAGGGCACACATGCAGAGAAAGAACAGATGGAGGAGAGGGAGATAGAGAGAGGGAAGGGGGCTGGAGAGATGGCTCAGTGGTTAAGAGCACCTTCTGGTCTTCCAAAGGTCCTGAGTTCAATTCCCAGCAACCATATGGTGGCTCACAACCATCTATAATGAGATCTGATGCCCTCTTCTGATGTATCTGAAAACAGCTACAGTGTACTCATATATATAAAATAAATAGAATAAGTCTTTTTTAAAAAAAAGAGGGGGGGAAGGACACAGGAAGAGTGAGAGGGAGGGAGGAAGAGAGAGACAGAGAAGAGACAGAATCCAAAGCATCTGAGTTATAAAGGGAAGAGCCTCTGAGCTGGCAAGTTCAGGATTGGGAGGAGGGTGTGCCAAGGTGGGAACTGAGGGATGCTGGGAGAACCTGAAGGCCAGGTGGGCTTTGATTGTAAAATATGCCCCACAATATAGTTTAAGGCTGTTGGCGATGTTTTGCTGAGGTGTCTCTCAGCTAGCCTCTAACCAGCTTCTCTGCCATTTCGGTCCTCCACATGGCTCCATTGTTCTACCTCCCTGCTCCGGTCTCATCCACGCTTCAAGCTGCCAGTTCTTTATTTATCAAAAGGTACGTTCCTTTCCCCCACAAATAGCTATTAACATAGTGGGAAAGGTTCCACAGTGTGGTGTTTTGTTTATACTCGGCCCAGGAAGTGGCACTATTAGGTGGTGTGGCCCTGTTGGAGTAGATGTGTCACTGTGGGTGTGGGCTTTGAGACCCTCATCCTAGTTGCCTGGAAGGCAGTCTTCTCCCAGCAGCCTTCAGATGAAGATGTAGAACCCTCAGCTCCTCCTGCACCATGCCTGCCTGGATGCTGTCCTGGTCCTTCCTTGATGTTAATGGACTGAACCTCTGAGCCTGTAAGCCAGCCCTAATTAAATGTTGTCCTTATAAGAGTTGCCTTGGTCGCGGTGTCTGTTCACAGCAATAAAACCCTAACTAGGACACTCGCTTACTCATTCTGAGCCAATCAACCTCAGGACTAAGCCCATTCCATACTTAGTATTGTCTTTTGGCTAGACTGAGGGCAACATGACCTTCCATGACCTCTTCCATGGCAGCTTGCTTTTTGATGTGATAATTTCAGAGATGCCTCTTTTGGGGCAGGTGAGAAAGTGACAGCATTTATATATCCCACCAGCACCTGGCTCTGCTGTAAGGGCAATTAACAACTGAACATACAGGGACGCGTCTACATAACCGTTTAATACAATCATGTGGGTAGGCCATCCTAACAAACCTGCAGGGGGTTCTTCTGAGATTGTGTGAACTCCCTTAACATACCTTTTTAAAACGATTTTTTATCGATTCTTTGTGGATTCATTCCTTTTTTTAATTTTTTTATCGATTCATTGTACACCCCAATTCCACTCATCGCCCCAGGTCCCTTTGCCCTTGCAACTTCCCCCATCTAAAGAAAACAAAACACAAATAAACAAAAAACATTTTGCTGTGGAAGCTGCGATGTCACCGTGTGTCACACAGTGTATCCTTTCGTCCGAGATATTGTGTTTTTTAAAATGGAAGCATGAGGGTCCTGTTGAGGTGTCCCCCAAAACGATCAAGCTATGTGACAGGTCTTTGAGGGAGGGGAACAGAGAAGGACAAGAGAGAGAGGAGAGAGGAGGAAGGGAAGAGGCTGGCCCTAGTAACGGAATATCCCTAGAGACGGAGTAAGATGACCGGAAGTCCCTAACGTGCTTTAAATCAGGCCTGTGCTCACTCAGGTGTCTCTCTGGCTTGGTAATGGGAGACCCCAGCATGCTGGACTTCTGCAGAATAAAACACTCTTTGCATTGACATACTGTTTGACTCTGGGGTATCGCTCTTCATCGAATCACGAACCCTTACACCTTCACATGTTCATAGATGGGGTAGATGGTTTTGTCTGAGAAAGGAATGCGGCTTTTGATAAATAAAGAACTGGCAGCTTGAAGCGTAGATGAGACCGGAGCAGGGAGATAGGACAGTGAGAGCCATGTGGAGGACCAAAATGACAGAGAAGTTGGTTAATTAGAAGCTGGCTGAGAGACCGCTTGGGTGGTAGGTAACTGAGTTGGTCAGCCTGCCAGCTCTCCCACCCCACTACCAGGGCCATCTTTCCCTCTTTGCCCAGGCAAGGAGCAGGGCTAACTCCTGTCTGTGGCAGTTGACAAGGGGCAGGACAGCTATCCCTTGCCTACTTCAGGGCCAGCTCTCCCACTACCTGGGCTAGCTCACCAGCGCCCCCTCCACCAGGGCCAGCTCTACTGTGCTACCCAGGTGAGGCTCAGGACCTGCTCTCCCAAATGCTATAGCCAGAGAAGGGTGGGGAGCTAGGTCTCCTGACTGCTGCAGGGGTTGTCCTATTAGCCACACCCCTTCCTCTGTTATTGTGTGAACTAGATTCTCCAAGGTGGAAAGGAGGTTTGAGATCAGCTGTATTTTCCTCCTGAGTTTGAAAGAATGCTTCTGAAGCTGTGCTGTGCTGTGCTGTGCTGTGCTGTGCTGTGCTGTGCTGTGCTGTGCTGTGCTGTGCTGTGCTGTGCTGTGCTGTGCTGTGCTGTGCTGTAAGTGCCCTAGCTGGTGACCCTGGTGCATGACCTCCATCTGGGTGTTGCCTGCCAGAACCATAAGCCAGCTGGAAGGCTGATACTGGCTAGGAGGAGATGAAAATGCTGTTTATACAAGCTTGGGCAGGCTTCGACCGCTAGGTGTGTGTATGCAAATGAGGTGGTGAATGAGACCCCAGCAGGAGGAAGGACAGAATAAATATTAGTCCTTTGAATGGAAGGTTTTTAACATCAGAGCCGCTGTTCCCCCACCGCTGCAGGCCGCATTCCCAGGCTCCTGGATAAAGGGATAGAAAAGGAAGACTGCATCCACCGTCCAGACCGTTCCGAGTCACATGACCCCTGCCTCTGCCTTAGTACCTGCTGCTCCAACTGCAAGGCAAGGAGATTAACCCACTGCCCCTTCTACATTCCACAGATGAAGACTGTGATTGGCACCCAAGGCCTGCTGAGAACTCAGAGTTGCAGTACTCTCTGCGTTCTCCTCCCTTGGCATCTCAAAATCCTTCCGAGTCCAGAGCTGTAGGGCTCACCACAGGAAATCTTTCATTTGGCCTCCTGCAGCCACGGAGAGTTTCAGAGTTTACTTTCCCCTTCTGAATTGTTAGCTCCTTTATATAGAATAATAGTCTTCCTCTGCCTGTACCCGTCATTGCCCACCCACTCCATTTTTATTTATTTATTTACTTGCTTATTTATTTATTTATTAAGGGAGAACAGGACAAGACACTCTCTCACTGTGGCTGAAGGATCCAGTTCTAAAGTGACCAACGTGATGGGCAACGGTAGTGACTGTCTGCCCCATTGGACAACGGCAAGGTGGAATACTGGGTTGTGTTGATGATGCAGCAGTCAGTTTCCTGCTGAGCAAAACAGTCCAAAACCTAGAACAGAGCTCTGGTGTCTGTATTATAAACATGGCCTCTAAAGAGGCTGTTGCTACTGACATCCCCGTGGACATAGACAAGCCCTGATCCAGTACAAACAAAGTGTGCCTCCCGGCCTTAGCAGCAATGAGTGTACCTTGAGGCCTGGCTACATCATCAACTGAGTGTGATGTGTTTATAAAAAGATAAAGAGGGGGGATATGTTTTGGTGGATGTGTGGTGAGTTGTGGGGGAAGGGGTTCCTCGGAGGGCCCATGTTGAGGTGCCCCATCCCCTGAGGGACCAGCCAATGACAGTATAGTATAGAGTAGAACTTATTCAAGGCACGGGGAGGGGATTTAAGAGGGTAGTAGAGGCAGAGAAAGGCAGAGAGAGTGTGTGTGTAGAGAAGTAGAAGCCAGCTATGGAGAGAGAAGGGGGAAGGGAATGGAGAGAGAGAGGGGGATCAGAAAGGCAAGAGCAAGAGAGAGGAGGGGGCAAGCAACCCCTTTTATAGTGAGTCAGGCCTGCCTGGCTGTTGCCAGGTAACCTTGGGTGGAGCCAGACAGAATGCTAACATTCCTCCATTTTGGTTTAATTAAAAAGGAATAAATTAGGAAGAGGTGATGGTGGAGCGGGAATAGGGTCGTCATGATCTCTACTTCATGCTGGCTTTGAGGCAACATGTCTCTGGGGGACCTAGAAGAATGGGTATGGGGGATGTTTGTCCAGTCTTAGGAGAATTGGCTGTTTGCTTGTTGTCCAGGGTCTATGAAACCATCTGAGGATAGGTCAGAAGAAAAAGGTCCAATAGAAGCATCTGTGTCTGTGAGAGAAGGTTGGAGCATCTGGAGTTTGCTTCTCTAGAGCTGCCGTGGATGTAGTACGCGTCTGGACTTGACAAAATGCTGAAACACACATACCTATATTATGGTAGAGAATAAGATTAAGTGCATTTTGGAGAAAGAAAATTTTTTCTAAGATGTACATTTGAAACCCAGAGAAATTCCACCCTCTGGAATAGGTAGCAAGTGGGAACTTTAGGCATAAGTACTTATCTGGGTGGAGTCTATTTGGTCCATAAGAGGTAGATCTGAGTGGATTTCCTGTAGCTTATAAGTTTACAAAAGAGATAACAACATGAACATTCTTTAAGATAAGCTTCTTGTGGGTCAGAAGGAACAAGGGTTGTGATTATACAATTGGATCACATAGTGGGATGTTATATTAGAATTAGACAAATTTTGAAGAACTCAAATAATGTTAGGACAGTCGCATAGAAAGAAGAGGAAATATGAAGCATTTAATTGGTGAAAACTGAGTTTAGGTAAGGAAGTAATAGATTACATCTGTGACAGCTTACATATGACTTAGTTGCTAGAAACTGTTTAGAGGTCTGTTTTCTAGCTGTTGAGTTACAGCTACCTTAGTTGTCAATGTAGTCAGAAATCTTGGGAAGAATAAACTATAATTTAACAGTCATATCAATTAAAAAATGACAAGAGTTCAAACAGTTCCCTGTGKTCTCTGTGGTCTCCATGGCAACTTGGGCGGAGTCAGTCTGGCTTTCAAGCCCAGAAGATGAAGAGCCTTTTTCTGTGACATGAAAAATGGCTTACCTTGATTTAGACAAGTCATTTGACTCTGAGGGTATCCAGTTTTGTCCACTGTGTTTCTCAGTGGTTATCATACCATAACCCAGGCAGTATCTTGTAACTGTGTCCAGATCTTCTGAGACCTTGGAGGTAAACTGTTAGATTTCAGGAGATTCTGTCTGTTGTAAACTTAAGTATGTTAATAATTAGCAGACGTCTGACAAGATTGAGAGCAGGTGGATTTCTGAGTTCGAGGCCAGCCTGGTCTACAGAGTGAGTTTGGCCCTGCATGCTGATGAAATATTGGAGGCAAAGAATCAGGACTGTGGAAACCTCAAAAATTGGGGCTGGAGAGATGGCTGGGGGTTGAAAGCGCCTGTTGTTCTTCAAAGCACCTGGGTTCAGTTCCCAGCACCACATGGTGGCTCACAACTACTTGTAATTCCCATTTCTAGGGACTTGGATGCCCTCCTCACCTCCATCAACACCATGCATAAACATGGTGCACATGCCAGCAAAACCATACGGGCAAAATAAAATAAATAAAAATTAAAAAAAATAACAGGAACCTCAAAAGTTAATTTTCCCATTTTGCAATTCTCTCAGAAAATCTCTTTGAGTGGCTAGAGAGATGACTCTATGGTTAAAAACACTGATTATTCTCACAGAGGCCCCAGGTCCAGTTCCCAGCACCTACATGGCAGCTCACAACTATGTGTAACTCCAGTTTGGGGATCCAACGGGTGGCCTCCTCTGCCTCTGCTGACACTGCACGGCAGCACACAGCAGTGTGCAGCAGCGATGCATAGTCATCCGCAGAGGCAAAATGCCCATATATTTAAGGTGATAATTTTGTTTGTTTTGTTTTTTAAGACAGGGTTTCTCTCTGTAGGCCTGGCTGTCCTGGAACTTGCTCTGTAGACCAGACTGGCCTTGAAATCAGAGATCAGCCTGTATCTGCCTCCTGATAAAAGGTATGCATCACCACCACCACCACACACATCATCACTTAAGTAATACATTTTTTGAAAAGTCTCTTTGAAGGTTCTATAAACCCGTGGGTGTTTTGGAAACTTTTCCATTAATTACACAACTATTGGTTAATTTGGACTTTCAAGTTGAGTGATTCATGCTCTGTAGAAGCCGAGTGTCTCCTGTACACTTTGTTTCACTGACATAGTTACTCTCCCTCCTCATTATCTCTAAAGTGTCTAGTTATGCCTGATGTGTCCTTATTTCTTCCCAGCGTTGCTTCCTGATGCCTTTCTCCTTTTGAAACAGAGAAGGGGGTCTTTTGACTCACTATGTAATTTATATGAACCTCAAATTCACAGCAAGCCTCCTGCCTCAGTCTCTTTTTATTTCTTGATAAATCTCATCATAGATGTGTCCTTTGTGTTGGATTTTGCTTGTTTTGTTGGTTGGTTGAGATTTGTTTTGTGCAGTGTGATCTGTGTTGCATGTGAGTGGTAGGTATGGTCAGTGTGGGGGGGGTGGGGGTGGGGGTATGGGTGTGTGGGTGGGTATGGGTGTGTGTGTGTGTGTGTGTGTGTGTGTGTGTGTGTGTGTGTGCATATGTGTGTGCACACATTTGGAGACTGTATGGATGCCAGGTATCTTTCCAGATCACTCTTCTCTCCTTTCTCACTGAACCTAAAGCTGACCAATGAGCTTCAGGAATCTGCCTGTCTCAGCTCCCCCTGAGTCAGTGCTGGGTAACAGACACCAGCCACTGTGCCTGGCTTTTTATGTGGAGTCTGTGTCTCCAAGTTCAAGTCCTTGTCCTGCGTAGCAGTACTTTTTCCACTCAGCCACCTCCCCAGGCCAAGCCTCTTTTGTTTCCAGTGAACTGCCTTTAAATCTCCTTTCTTCTGTTTTCTATTTCAGCTCTGTCTGGTTTTTTCCACCATTCATTCTCCCTGGTTTTCTTTAGGTTCACTCTGTTGTACTTTCTCTAGCTTCTTTTATTGACTACATAAGTAATTTTAACTTTTCCTTGTTTGCAAAAAGAAAGTCCTAAAATTGGAATTCCTCTTGTTTCAACATTCAGATTTTGTTGTTTGTTTATTTGTTTGGTCTGCATAGACCATGGTAAGCTTGTAGAGGTCAGAGAGCAAGTCTTGAACTCGGGTCCTCAGACTCGAAACGAGTTGTCCTTCCGCACTGATCCATCTAGCTGGCCCATTCTACAGCCTTATATGTAGTACTTCCACTGGTGTTTACTGTCAAATATCTGGTGACTTCTTTTGTGGTATTTTTAACTTATTTATTCAGGAATAACTATCATTCCTCAACGCGTGGAAGGACTTAATGCTGTCTTTGTTGCTAATTTTTAATTTTCTTGCTTTGTGTCAGAGAATATAATTTGCATAATACTAACATTTTCCTCTCATGTGCACATTGTTTCACCAGGTTATCATCTCATGCATACATTAAACATATGCTTTAGATTTATTGATTATACCAAGCGTCACGATACTGGTTCCATCTCCATTTGTGTCTGGAGATAGGCACTTGGAATTGGACAGCACTTGTCACTGGGGGCACTGGCTCTCTTTCAGCAGCCATTGACCACCTGGAACTCTTCATCTAGGTATAGGACCTTATGGAATTTGGCCTGCCCGTATTAGTCTGTCAGCTAGCCTTGACATCATGTGGTCTTGTTCAAGCAACCATGTTGTTGAGGCATCATGTCCCATGTCTGAAAACTCTAACTAGCAGCCAGCACCCTGGTCTTCTGGCTGTTTTGAACTTTTGGCCCACTTTCATGATTTTTACTACTGATCCTGGGTGCAGGGTTATGCTACAGTTGTATCAGATGATGCTGAGAACCAATTGACAGTTATTTTCTGCTCTTTTTCTTTTTTAATTCTTTTCATTCTAATTTTCAAATGTTTTTTATGTGTATGAATATTTCGCCTGCATGTATGTATGGGTATGACATACATACCTGGTGACCTGGCTTGTCAGAAGAGGGCACTAGATGCCCTGGAACTTGAGATTTGCTCTGTGTATTGTAATACTAAGTGTAGGCTCCCAAGACTTAAAGCCTGCACTTAAACTCAAGTAACACTATATGACCTGTCCACCATGTTATTTCTGATTGGTAAATAAAGATGCCAACAGAGAACAGCTTAACAGAAATGACATAGGTTGGATTTTGGATTCCCAGGCTTGGGGTCAGAGGAGAACCAGTAGGAGAAGGTRGAAGAAGAGGAGGAGGAGAAGGAGGAGGAGGAAGAGAAAGAGAAAGAGAAAGAGGAGGAAGAAAAGGAAGAGGAAGATGAGGAGGAGGAAAAAAGACACCATGGGTTAGGAGTCAAGAAAGTATGGCCCAGGACTGGCCATTTGAGTTAAGAGCAGCCCAGATGAAACATAATAAGTAATAACTCAGGGTTATCATTAGGAAAGTAGATTCTAATAGCATAGAGGATAGTATTTGCTCAGCTCTTATGCTGTTGTAAGACTCGGGAGTCTTAACTTATCAAAGAGACCCCTGAGTGAACCACATGGAGATGGGAATCGATGCAAAAAGCAAAAGGAATTTTATTTAATCCAGTATGTTGGGGTCGCTCTGCACATGGGAAGAGAACGATTCCGTGCAGTCTGCTCAGCAGGCCTTTTATACAGTCCTCAGGGCAGCCACCATTAGGCACAATGTGATTAGCATAACAGTCTTACTTTTAAACTAATTGGTTGTTAGGGGATGAGGTAGGTGGCTAACGGTCTCTCGGTCTCTCGGAATAACTCTGGGCCTCCCTTAGCTCCCTGCGGTCTGAGGAATGTAATTTAGCCTCTCTCTTCTGGGAGGGGCAAGTGTTCCATGACCTGAGTTGCTTCCGTGACCAAGTTCCTGAGCTAAGCCTTTCACTGTTTAAAGCTTTTTGTAAACATAAAGATTGTGTGTGTTTTATTGGGGAACTGAATGATCAAAGCAGAGTAGTAACCCCAGATCAGGATTAAACTATTTCAACAACAGGAACTGGAGTTAGAATGGCTGTGAACCTCTGTGTGGGTGCTGGGAGCCAAAGCTGGGTCCTCTGCCAGAGCAACAAGGGCTCTAACACCTGAGCATCACTCCATTCTGTTTTTACTACTTTCCATTTTTATTACCTGCTTTGGTTTTGATTTGTGTGTTAAGACAAGGTATAACTATGTAGACCAGGCTGGCCTGGAACTCAAAGATCCCCCTACCTCTGCCTCCTGAGTCCTGGGATTTTAGGTGTGTACTACCAAGTCAGGCCTTTTATCTCTCTCTCTCTCTCTCTCTCTCTCTCTCTCTCTCTCTCTCTCTCTCTCTCTCTCTCTCT
>BDUI01000012.1:2186534-2200925 GCA_002335545.1 Apodemus speciosus
TACAAACAGAGAGACATGTCTGCTGGTATCCAGAAGAGGGTGCCAGATTGTCTGGAGCTGGAGTTACAGGTGGTTGTGAGCTGCCCAATTTATGTGCTGGGAACCAAACTGGGTCTTCTGCATGGGCAAGTCATGCTATTTAACCACCATTTCTCCAGCCCCATCTTTCCTCTTGACCAACAAGTGCCCTGCTTGCTTCTTAGGGGTTCTGTGAAGATCCCACAAAACCAGAAACACAGCAGAGCTTCACAGGAACCTGACAACTGACCCCTRCACTCAACAGGAGGGACTAAAGGAAGACTCGGATTACTAGGATGCCCTTACCTCACAGTTTTGGTGAGCTTGGCCGGGCTCTGTAGTGGGGTGGCAAGCATGGTGGAGGTAGTGGGGACCTCCTCATCCACAGACAATCCTAACTCCAGACTTGCAGATGGCTGGAGACCAGTGTGTTCAACCTTTGGCTTCTCCCAGGGAGGGCTATCCTTGTCCTCGGGGGAGGCTTTGGTTACCACCCTGGAGCTGGCTCGCTGGATGGTACTGGTAGAGGGTGTGGAGGAAGTAGAGGCCTGGGGAGAGTCTTCCGGTGTTTCAGGGCTCTCTTCTTCATCTTCAATCACCACCAAGTCTTTAGGCATCTCCTTGAACTGGTATACCAGCCTCTGCCCTTCCACTTTGGCCAGGATTCCTCTTTGGTAGTAATATCTGAAGGGACAAGAAGGGAACTGGTGAGTTTAGCAGAGGCTGAGTAAGGAGGTCCAGTCTTTCCATCTGTCCAACATGCTACTCTCTAAAGCTGGGTGAGCACGGGACTCAGGTGGACTGGACAGGGACAGTCCGGGAGAGGCTGGGACTGGGAAAGAATAGCCGACTCTGGAACACAAAGGGCCATTTGTGACATTTTAAAAGTTTTTACAGTGTAACGGGTGTACAAAAAAGGGATCCTCAGTGTCAACCCCCATACTGCTTTGGGGATGAGGACAGTGAGTAGGTGAAGAGTGAAAAGGACGGATGGTAGAGGCCCAGCAATTCTCCGGCCCAAGGATACATCTTGGAGATAACTCAACGCCATCTCTGGCTTCCAAAATGTGACAAAAGCCCTCTGTAGAAATGTTTTGGGTGTCTGTGGAGCTAAAGTACCCTTCAATACAGAGATGCTAAAGAGGGCTTGCGAAAGAAAAGGGAAGTGTTAGAGCCACTTCCTAGAGGAGACCGATCACATCTTCAAGTGGGAGAGCCTTCTTGTGTCCCACAGCTCCTACCTTAGGGCCCGCCCCATGGTCTCATAGTTCATATCAGGCTTGTTCTTCTGCTTGCCCCACAGCTTGGACACAGCCTTGGAGTCCACCAACTTGAAGATGCCTTTCTCCCGCTGTGTCCACTTGATGTACTTGGGGCAGGTGTTTCTGTCCTGCAGAAGGGCCAGCAGGAACTCCCACAGATAAATGGTGCTACCTGCAGAGGGATAGGCAGTGAGGGCCGCTTGAGCCTCGGACATTAAGGGACACCCTGCCCACCTCAGCTGAGAGCAAGCAATACCTTTACCATCCTTGGATTTCTTCCGTATGGGGACACTGGGGTCAGTGACGGGTGAGGTACTCCGGTTGTTCTTGGTCTTTCGGTCTGGGAAGGAAAGGCAGGGAGCTGAGGTCAACGTCAGCTGGGCGAGCCCGATCCCTGAGGCTGGGAGTCTAATCCTTCCACAGCCACAGAAGTGTCGGCACACATCAAGGTTACCACATGAGGAGATAGGAGATTCGTAAAGGAGAGACCTTTAGATTCCCAAGTTCAGAAGAGCCGCTAGGCCAGACATTCCTGACCTAAGTTTTGAAATGGGAGATAGCCTAAAGGTGTTGCTGTGGAGCTGGTCAGTGTGGTACAGGGCTATGAGGAGGCAGACTGGTGAGGTAGCATCAAGCAGCCATCCCCTAAGTAAATCAATAACACAGGGGCTTGGGAAAGTCCAAAGTCCTTGCATAGATGGCCTTTTTCATAAGTGCAATAGAAGCTAGATAAGCAGACGGCATGAGTCATTTTTTATAAGGGAAGGCCCCCAAAGTCCAGGAACTAGCCAGGAGTCTAGGCCTGGTGTCCCAGCAACTACCCGAATGCTGGCATAGCTAGAGGAATTTATGAATGCCCTAGATAGACAAAAGCGTGGTAAGAGAAAGGCTGGCTTTGGGAAGAACACCTACTGAAGCAGAGACGTTCAGAAGAGGCACCTTTAGTCCATCCCCGCTGGACCAAAGAGACAGCAAGCCTCCAAGCACTCAGTCCTTGGGGCTTCCCAGTCCCCCCAAGGCTCCCCACACCGAAGATGCACGTAGACTCGCTCTCATCCTTACTTCTCTTCCGTGACTTCCCAATCTTCTGAAGACTTTCCTCTCTGGAGACCTTCTCCTCCGGAGGATGCTCCTTCTGCTCATCGGCATCACTTGTCTTCTTCGGGTCATCAGGTTCAGGCGCAGAAAGCAGGAGGTTGGGGAGACTGAGGGCCTGAACAGAGTTGGAGTCTGGAAGTGTTTCCGGTGTGCTGACTGCAAGAAGAAAAACCCGTGGTGGGAGGGGCCAAGAAGAGGATAACCATCTTCTTCTCTCTAGTGCTCCAGAGGAAAATGGTTAGCACGCGGCAGCAAGGGTGGGGATACCATTCTCAAAAATCACACACACAGGATACATACATCTAAAGCTGCCTCAGGGGTCTTGTCCCACAAGGGGAGGAAACATCTGCAGAGTTATTGGTATAATCAGCCCTAACCACAATGGCTACATTTATCACTCACTACTGGTGGTGGGGAAGGGCCAGGTTGCATTTGGATAAAGGACTTGAATGATTTAGTCATTAACATGCATCTAACAACTCAAAAGGACTCCAGAAATCATTAATCCCAATTCCTCTGCTTTCCCGATAAGGAAACTGAAAAATGGCCAGTCATGTGCCGTGGTCACACAGCAACAGTGGTACATTGTTGGCACTCGGTCAATATTTGTTGAATATTAGTGAGAGGCAAGGGGAGACATTTCTTTTAGCCTCAGAGAGTTTTTTTTCTTTCATATGTCATAGGCAAGGGTGCTTGATTGGGGGGACAGTCTTGAAACAGTAGAGTTCTTTCTGGAAAAGGAACTGAGAGGAGCTACCTTAGGGGTCTGTCTTCTAAGGAGCTTTGAGCCATGGCAGACCATCAGACATGTGTGCCCTCTTAGAATCTGGCCTTCAAGAACAGGCAACAGGGGCTGTGAGTAAGGCATCTGCTGCCAAGTTTTATGACTCGAGTTCGATCCCCAGGATCAACATGGTGGGAGGAGAGAATCAACTCCCAAACAGTGCCCTCTGTCCTCCGCATTTATGGTATGGCGTGCCACACCCACGCCCACGAAATAGAACTTAGAATTTAATAAGAATATTTTAAACAAACAGGAAATGGGTTATTCATCCAACTTTATCAGATGGAACGGACCCAAGATGGCAGAGACAGCTGCTCAACGATGTGCAACCACTTACTACTGCTGAGGTCTACCCTTCAAGGTGACTAAGGTGACCCGTTTTTGTTGTATGTAAATTTGTCACTGTTTAGAAGTTGGTGAAATAACGCTAAAACTTTCCTGGTCTCTGGGGACTTTCTGACCCTCTCCTGTCAGTCCAGGCTTGACTCTTTTCACGTGTCCACTGGGGGATGTGAGGACCGAGACCGAACGCACATGTGCCTGAGCATCCAGCATGCGGATGCAATGTGGACCGTTTACCACCTTGAATTCAGGTACTTAAGTTCAAACTTACAAATCTGCTTCTCATCCAGGACATCATTGGGAGTTGCCACATTGAACAGGACTTCAGTGGATGACACATTATTTGAGGTGGACTCATTGTCATCTGGTTCCAGGTCCATGAAGTAGGAAGAGAAAGGAAAATTTCATCAGGCTTCAGAATAGTTACTAATAAGGGCCAAGCCAAGGGGAGATGGTCTATGGTACATCTAGGCAGACATCAGAGCTCCTCCCACCAGACACCCCTCCCCAACAGGTTTCCATTCTGGGTGCTACCCTGTCTGCGGACTTTATGAATGGATTAAGATGATTCCCTCCTCTCTTGTGGGAAGCACTGGTCATTATGTGGGGTTATTAGCAGCCACAGTGAGCTTCTGTTCCCTGAAGGCTGACGTCATTTCTCCACCATATACCTTACCCGACCAGAAAAAGAACAGACCTGTCAGCAAAATACTGCCTTCTAAAATCTGATCCTGTGTCATGCACAAGGTCCTGTCCCTTATGATGCCGTTGTGGACCTCATCCAGATCCAGTCCTGAGTACAGATGCACTAATTCAGGATAGGGGACCTGTTCCACGATCACAGCTGGGAACACGGACGGGTCTTCTAGCTACGGAGAAGAAAGAGATCTGGGTCAGGGCCAATCTACTTCTGAGAAGCCCTCCCCACCAGATGCCATGGCCAACCTCACTAGGCGATGCTTTTTTTAAATTNAAAAAAAAAAAAAAACCCTCACCAATGTCCCCCATCCTGCCCCACCAGACTCTGGTTGGCTGTGTTTCAAGAATAAGTCTGTTCCAATGTGTTTACTTAGAGAGATGCCACCTTCTCCTCTCATCCCGAAAGATGGCAGCTATGTTATCTGGACACATACTTGCCTGAAGAGCAGGACGAACCCTTTCCATGATTACAGAGAAATGACTAAAGAGAGTTCTCTCCTCACAGCTGGACTGACAGGATCGTGGAACCTTCTAGGGTGGGAGCTGCAGGGGAACAATAGCCCCTCGCAGGGAGAGATTCCAAGTAACAGTGTATGGAGAAAGGAGACTGCTCGCCTCAGGGAGCGCCACGGTTAAAACAAAAACCAAATCCCCCAGCTCCTCGGGGCTGCCTGGCCTCCGCAGCAATGGTAGTTCCCTGCCAGGCTCGCACAGAACTCAAGGAGCTGGGGGACAAGAAGCAGCAGACCAGACTGCCCTCAGGGAATCACAGACCAGTAGTCCCCTCCCCTTACAACCAGGAGGTGTGTTTTAATGACTGAAGAAGGAGCTACTAAACATCAGGAAGACTAATCGCTAAAGACAGGAAAATAAGCGTTCCTGAGATGACAGCCCCAGCCTAGTCCAGCAAGCTCCTAAAACAGCCCCACCGGGAAAACCGCCCTACAAGAATTGTTGCAAAGACATTCGATGTTCCCTAGGTTGCCCACACTGACCCAACAAGCTGGCCAGGCCTGTCTGCAGGGTGCTTGGAACACTCTCAAGTGGTGACCCAAGGCCCCACGCTGACACAAAAACAGGGGCCTACCATTTAAACATCTAGACATGGACTTTCCTGACGGCATTCAGCCTAGAGAGGGAGGAAGCCTACACTTGCTCATTGTGATAAGCACTTTCCCGGGCTGGACAGGAGCTTTTCCTATCTGCACAGAGAATCAACTTGGAACTTGTGCAAATGGTCCGACCCCCAATCATCAAACTGGCTGGGAAAATGAATAAAACTTTTTAAAGGACGCTGGCCAAACATTGCCAAGAAACAGACCTCCCTTGGCCAGGAATTCTGTCATTTGTACTGTTTGGGGTGCATTGCATACCCTGTAAATATGGTTACTCTCCTTTTGAGATTGTTTGGTCACCCACCTCCACTGTTCCCAAAGGACTCAAAGGACCTCTGAGAAGTGTGGACACGCTCACCTCCAGTGGTTCTTAAAACATTTAGGTGACATTGCACAAAAATTGCCCATCCACTCAGCTCTTACTGTCGCAGGCACCTAACCATGGACACAGCACACCGAGGTGGTTGTAGACCCAAGCCGGGACTGGACTGTGTGATCCCAGCCAGAGCAGCCTCTGAAATCAACCAGCACAAAGCTGGCTTGGCTTCCTCATGTCCTTCTTGAACCTGCTGATGCATGCCTGTGCAGTCCCTGCTCCACCCNACTCTGTAGACCAGGCTGGCCTCGAACTCAGAAATCCACCTGCCTCTGCCTCCCAAGTGCTGGGATTACAGGCGTGCGCCACCACCGCCCGGCTAAATTACATTT
Organism: Apodemus speciosus; assembly: GCA_002335545.1. Taxonomy (NCBI): domain Eukaryota; kingdom Metazoa; phylum Chordata; class Mammalia; order Rodentia; family Muridae; genus Apodemus; species Apodemus speciosus. Next base: position 2,192,561 of record BDUI01000012.1, read on the forward strand.
TTTATCTTAAGTCATTTTTGAGGTGGGGCATACCACAGTATGAGTGTGGTGGTGGTCAGAGGACAACTTGCTAGAGCTGGCTTTCTTCTTCAATCATGTGGCTCCTGGGGATGGAGCTCAGGTCATTAGGCTTTGCAGCAGGTACTTTACTTGCTAGGCCATCTTGCCAGCCCCCCAACCCCCACCCCCACCACAGGTGAGGCTTTAAGTGAGATCTTGATGAACAGAGATGGCTTAGGTCAGCAGGACTTGTACTCAGCCACGTGCTTTATGTATGCACAGTACTAGGGAGGGAACTCAAGGCCTTGTACATGCTAAACACGTACTCCACCACTGACCTATAACCCCAACCTGGGCAAACAGTTTTGATTTGTTGGATTAGTCCATGGTCTGAGGTTAGAGCTGAGTCTATAAGAAGAGTCACTAATGCGAAGGGATTGATTGATAGCAAGGGCGATGGGCTCCATGTGTAGCCATTTGGCAAGGGCTCTGAAGCTGCCTGTGACTAGTGGTCCACACGGCACTAGACAAATACAGAACATTCTAGCATTCCGTAAAATGTGATTGAATTGCACTGACTGATCTAGAGCCAGATTGCCTGGATTTTAAACTAATATCTGCTGTTTCCTAGCACTGTGACCCTAGGAAAGTTTCCCAATATTTCTGTGTGTCAGTTTCCTTATTCATAAAACCAGGTTATTCACATTGTGGATCCCATAAATCGCTTAAACAGATCGGTAAGCATAGCACATTCACAACAGGACCTGACCTAGAAGTTATCATGAGGTATCTGGAGCTTCTGAGAAACAAATGTTGGGTTTTTTTTTTTCCTTTTTAAAATGTCAGGGTTTTGCCTACGTATCTATGTGTAAAATGTGTCTGTCTGGTACCTACAGATGTCAGAAGAGGGTTGACTGGAACTGGAGTTATAACAGTTGTATAACCTGTCAGAAGTGGGTACTGGACACTTAACCTGGCTCCTCTACAAGAGCAAGAAGTGCTCTTAACTGCTCAGCCATCTTTTAAGTCCCACGTTTTCTTACTTAACTGGAGCACACTCATGTTCCTTTCTTGTCTGTCTGTCTATCTGTCTGTCTATCTATCTATATATCTATCTATCCATCCATCCATCCATTATCTATCTACCTACCTACCTATCTATGATTTATGAGTTTTTTTATATTTGTGACACTTAACAGCAAAGACTGTTTTTTGTTTGTTTGTTTGTTTTGGATTTGTTTTTTTCAATACAGGGTTTCTCTGGATAGCCCTGGCTGTCCTGGAACTCACTCTGTAGACCAGGCTGGCCTCAAACTCAGAAATCCGCCTGCCTCTGCCTCCCAAGTGCNCCCATCCTCACCCCGACCCTGTCACATAAATTAATCTGGAGAACAAATTTATCCCAGGGCAACTCTTCTTCCTAGATACCCATCAACACAACTAACCACCCCTAGAGGGCTTCTGCTTATGCTCTTCAGGTGGCGCGTCTACTGAGAAATAGGCCCTCCTCAAATCATCCTCTGGAAACGTCCTGCTGTGATGGAACTGCCCACATCAGACTGTGAATCCCTTTTGAATTGACAACCTGTGGACAAGTGGCCAGAGGATAGATGAATGATTGTGGATTATGGGGTTGGGGGTGGACTTATTGATGTTATCTTAAATACTAGTCATGCATGGATTTTGCCTCAAAATAGGCCTGGAAGGGGGCTCCCATAAAAAGACGTAGGGATACATAAGCCTTTGATTGAATGCTGTGCTGGATGGTTATATGTCAACTTGACACAAGCTAAAGTCATCTGAGAGGAAGGAACTTCATTAAGGAAATGCCTCCATAAGATCATAGGCAGGCTTGTAGGGCATTTTCTTAATTAGTGGCTGATGGAGGAGGACCCAGTCCATTATGGTCGGGGCCACTCCTGGGCTGGTGGTCCTGGGTTCTATAAAAAAGCCAGCTGAGCAAGCTATGAAGAACAAGGCAGTACGCAACACTCTTCCGTGGCCTCCGCATCAGCTCCGGTCGTCAGGATCCTGCCCTGTTTGAGTTCCTGTCTTGACTTCCTTTGAACAGCGCTATGGAAATGTAAGCCAAACTCTTTCCTCCCCAAGTTTCTTTGGTCATGGGGTTTCATCACAGCAATAGCAGCCCAAACTCAGACAAGGAAAACCAGGGAGAAATAATATGGGAAGTGACCATAAAAAGTTCTTCATCTGCAAAGGGCATGTCTTAAAAAGCTGGCTTTGTTAAATGTCAGCCATGGGCTCCTTAGTCTAGGTCAGGACCGAGAGACATGCTTCCAAGCCGGCCAGGTTACTTACACCGGAATAGGAATGGCCAACCATAGCCTGAGTAACACGCACAAGAGGTGTATGGAACTCAGCCTCAAGTTACGCACAAGAGGTGCATGTAACTGAGCCTCTCGGTAAGGTCATAGGAAAAGCCCATTGTAAAAAATAAAAAGGGCTGTGCTAGACTAAAAGCAGTTACTGTTAAAAAAAAAAAAAAAAAAAAAAAAAAAAAAAAAAACGATAACTCCTAATGGTACACACTACACCTGCCCCAGATGTATTTGCACCTGCTGCCCAGGAGACAGTTATACCCTGGAGATCTCAGTCTCCAACTTAGATATGCTCCCCAGAATGAAGATCTGACAACACTTACATCCCTTAAATTAAAGAAATAAAAAAAACCCTCCTGTACTTTTACTTGTCCCCCTGGGAATGGTCCCAGCAGTGTCCGTGACCACTGGCGCCAGTGCAGCATCTGACAAGGTCGACATGACCAGCTCTCTACTCAGATCAAGAAAAACTTAACTATTGTTCAGAAAGCATAGTCACTCGGAACAAAATAGATTCATTGACACAAGGGCCTCTCAAAATCCTAGGGGATCAGACTTGACTATGGATGAAAGGGAAGATTTATATGGTTTTAGATGAGAAATGCTATTCTTATGCTAAATGAGAAAATTACCCAAAAGTTGTTTAAATGGATTAAGGCTAAAGGTGCAAACAAGAGATAGTGGAACCCAATGAAGATCGCACACCAAGAGTATTTCCTCAAGATAAATTTGTAAGGCCTTATGGAGGCGAAGAGGGTGGAATAAAGTAAAATAAGGTCTTAAAAAGACCAATTATTAGATACTGACTTACTGATTTACCTAAGCACTGCTCGCACTGTCTGCTGCCAAGCATGACTTCACTTGCTACCTGGAACAGAATGACCTGGAGAAATAGCTAAAACAATGGATGTCACCCTAACAACCTGCTGGCTGCTACCTGGGCTCCTGTAGAATCTTTCTTGCTTGCCTGCCTCACCTTGTGGTTTTAGAGAATGAGAATGCAAATCAGACCTGGGCCTAAGCCTTTCAGGTGCTGGCCTGGCTTCCAGTGATCTCCTGCCCTCCACCTCACCAGTGTCCAAGAAAGTCCCTGCAACAGAGAGGGCAAGAGCAGCTGAATGGAATGGGGAGGTGCTGGAAGGCATGAAACAGGAATTCAACAAAAGGATAAAAATACTGAAAAAAAAAAAGGCAATCCAAAAAAAAAAAAAAAAAAAGGCTGGAAATGAAAAAAACATAAATAAGTCAAGCAAAAATCTCTGTGGAGAATCCAAAAAACAAACAAAAAAAAAAGGAGAAAGAAAACAAAAAAGAGAGAAAAGAAAAGAAAAAACTAAGACAAAATTAATAATAATAATAATAATAATAATAATAATAATCAGCTAAAGAAATCAATTATCACCAAGCCAGCTCTACAGAAAAATACTTAAAGAAACCTATTTTCTCTAAAGAGAAAATAACTGTCCAAAGACAGTTAAAAAGTAAACCATGTGAGAATAATAGTTAAGTAAAAAAGAGAGCAGGAAAATCCAAACACTAAAAGATCTACAAGATGGCAGGAACCAATACACACCTTTCAGAAATAATTGCAAATGGATACTAATGAATACAAATGAGTACTAAGTAGTCTCCATTCTTCAGAGAAAAGATTCAGGCTAGTACATCAACTTGAAACACAGGTAGTGTCTCTTTGTTGTCTCCCAGAAGCATACCTCACCACAAATGACAGACACACCTCAGAATGAAAGGATGGACAAAATATTCCTAGTGGACCTAACAATGAGAGGTGACCTGGAGCTAACAGCGGATGAAATAGACTTCAAACTGCAGCTGGTGAGAGGGGGTGAAAACGGTCACTTCATGCTGATTGAAGGAACAATCCGTGAAGAGGACATTTCTTTTTTTTGTTTGATTGGTTTTTCTTGTTTGTTGTGTGTTTGTTTACATCCCAAACCTTGCTCCTCCTCCCAGTCCCTCCCTCACTGAGCGCCTTCCTCCATCCCTCCTCTCCCTCTCCTCTGAGAGGGTGGGACTCCCCCCTTAGGTATTCTTCCACCCTGGCACATGGAGTCTCTGCCAGATTAGGTGCATCGTCCTCTCCCACTGAGGCCAGACAGGGCAGCCGTGAAGACTGAGCCACCTGTCTGCTACATATATGCTTTGGTAGTGGCTCAGATTCTGAGGGTCCAGGTCTGATGACTTTGTTGGTCTTCCCATGGAGTTCCCCCCTACTTCTGGGCCTTTAATCCTTCCCCCAACTCTTCCATAAGTGTCCAGACCTCCATCTAATGTTTTGCTGTGGATATCTGCTTCTTTTTCAGTCTGCTGCTGCGTAGAGCCCCTCAGTGGACAGTTGTGCTAGGCTCCTGTCTGCAAGAATAACAGAGTATCATTAATCATGTCAGGGACTGGTGCTTGCCCATGGGATGGGTTTCCAGCTGGGCCAGTTATTAGTCGGTCTTTCCTTCTGTCTCTGCTCCATCCCTGCATTTCTTTTAGACAGGACAGATTTGGGGTAGAAAGTTTTATGGGTGGGTTGGTGTTGGTGTTGTTTTTTTTAAGATTTATTTATTTTATTTATCTGAGTACACTATAGGTGTCTGTCTTCAGACACACCAGAAGAGGGCATCGGATCAAATTAAAACACCATATCAAAACCTATAGGAGACCAGGCAGTGGTGGTTGGTAGCTGGGAGGGGTGGCATGCCTTTAGTCCCAGGATTCTGGAGGCAGAGGGTTGTGGATCTTTGAGTTCAAGGCCAGTCAGACCTACAGATCAATTTCCAGGACAGCCAGGACTACACAGAGAAACCCTGTCTTAAAAACTGAAAAGTGAAACAAACAAACAACAGCAACAAAAAAACAAACAAACAAACAAAAAAAAAACATAGACTATGCTCTCTGCCTCCACCTCCATTCAAAGCACGGAGAGCTGCTCTCTGCCCCTGGAAGATCCCAACTCTCCATCAGTGGTACTTCAAGATTCCCCTGAGCAAGACACTGAGATGAAGATCAGTGCAAAAGCAAAAGGTTTATTTTCCCTGCGCATCAGGGTTGACCTTCAATTACTCAAGGCAGGTTACTAAGAAGGTGTCCCCGCCCCCAATCAGTTTTATTCTTCTTAGGGGCACAGGTTACATCAGCAAGGTTACAGTTCAAACTTATTGGTAAGCATATTGACCTTTAAATCTATTGGCTAGCAAGCATGACATGTGTTTGAACTCTACCTGGGACTTTCCAGAGGGTCAGGTGACTATCAGTCAGTGTATTCTGAAAATTTTTTTACTCAAGAATTTTCCTGTGGGTGGAGAATAGAACTTGGCCTAGCTTTGACCCCAGGTGGGAGGGGGGGAACTTGTAAGGAGGGTGTGGGACTGGAAACCCCTTTAGGGCCCCTCACTCCCACCTCCATGCAGAACATGGAGAGCACACACACACACACACACACACACACACCCAACACCCCAATCCTTTCTCTTAGCCACCAACTCCCACAGGCATTTCCTGGGAAACCCCAGCCTGTCCAGGAAACAGGTAGGTGATCTTCAGACCCTCAATCTCCCCCCCATATATCCAATCCCCCAGTCTCACTCATCTCCAGGTCTGTAACAGAAAACCTGCTGTGGCCTCTTCTTCCTCTCTGCCCTCATTCCTAGGAGACTAAGCAGATCCTCGTAACATATCCTGTTTTCCCCTTCCTGTGGACCCCACTCAGCCTCTCACTTCTAATCCATCTCCCTAAGTGTCAGCTCTCAGTTCTAAGAAATACACCCTAACTGGAACCCTCGGTAGCCACACCTAGCAAGATCTCAGAAGTACTCCCTATCAGGAAACCACACTCTCCTACAACCCAAAAGGGGCAACCAAAACCAAGGAACCAGAATGCTCACCCAACAAAGACAAGACCAGATAACAGCACCTAGAATTACAATCATCCCAAACCCAGATGCCTAGATGCCAGTGTAAAAACACAGTCAATCACAGCCAGGACATATCTCCACTAGAGCCCACCAATCCTACTACAGTAGGCTTCGAGAAATGCAACATAACTGAAGCACAAGACAAGGACTTCAAAATAGCCTTTATGAATATTTTAGAGGCCCTTAAAGAGGAAATAAATAAATCCATTAAAGAAATCTATGAAAACATAGATTGAAATGAAATGAAGAAAAGAATTCAAGACTTGCAAATGAAAATAGATTTTTAATAAAATACATATCCAAACTAAGGGAAAACTGGAAATGAAACATTTAGGAACTTGAACAGGAGACCCAGAGGCAATCCTCACCAACAGAATACAGAGAAGGTGGAAGAGAGAATAGCCGTCATTGAATACAAGTTAGAGGGATGCAATAGCTCAAACAAACAAAAAAGTGGTATATCTAAAAAAAAAAAAAAAAGTAAAAATAAAAAATTCAGGCACAAAACATCCAGGAAATCTGAGACACTATGAAAGGACCAAATCTAAGAATAATAGGAATAGAGGAAGGAGAAGAAACCCCAAGTCAAAGGCACAGAAAATATTTTCAACAAAGTCATAGAAGACATTTCACCAACCTAAAGTAGGAGATGCCAATCAAGGCACAAGAACTAAACAGAACACCAAATATACTGGAGCAGAAAAGAAATCCCCCTTGTCACATAATAATCAAATACTACATGTACAGGACAAAAAAAAAAGAATATTAAAAGCTGTAAGGGAAAATGACCAAACATATAAAAGCAGACCTACAAGAATTATATCTGACTCCTCAATGGAAACTGTAAATGCCAGAAGTGCTGGACATAAGTTTTACAAACTATAAAAGATCACAGATGTCCTTCCAGTCTACTATATCCTGCAAACCTATCAACCTCAGTAGATAAAAACAAATTTAAACAATAACTACCTACAAATCTAGCCCTACAGAAGACTCTACAGAAAACTTCAACATGAAGAGGTTAACCACACACTTGAAAACACAGAATAAACAATATCAAACCAGCAAATCAAAAGAACAGGGTGGCATGCCACCACAAAATAGTAGGAATCAGCAAACATTCATCATCGGCAACTCTCAACATCAATGACCTCAATTCCCCAATAAAAAGACACAGACTAACAGAATGGTTATTAAAACAGGATCCATCTTTCTGCTGTAACCAAGAAACACTCCTTAACATCAAGGATAGACATCACCTCAGAGTAAAAGGATGGAAAAATATATTCCAAGTAAATGGACCTAAAGAGCAAGCTGGTGTAGCCACTTTAACATCTTGACAAGTTAGACTTCAAACCAAAACTAATCAGAACTAGGGAAAGACACAATATATTTATCAAATGAAAAATCCACCAAGAGAACATTGCAGTTCTTAACATCTATGGACTAAACACAGAGGCACTCATAAAAAAAAACACTACTACATCTTAAGTCATATATTGACACTCGCACAGTGATAGCAGAAGTCTTCACTACCCTACTGTCACCAATAGACAGATCACCCAGACAGAAACTAAATGAAAATGCTGGAGCTGACTGACATCATAAACCAAATGGACCTAACATATTTATAGAACATTTCCCAGAACACAAAAGCATATATACCTTCTTCTCAGCATCTCGTGGAACTTCCAAAGTTATCACATACTTGGACACAAAGCAAGTCTCACCATATGCAAGAATATTAAAATACGGAGGCTGGAGAGATGGCTCAGCAGTTAAAAGCACTGACTGTTCTTCCGAAGGTCCTGAGTCCAAATCCCAGCAACCACATGGTGTCTCACAACCATCTGTAATGAAATCTGACGTCCTCTTCTGGAGTGTCTGAAGACAGCTACAGTGTACATACATATAATAAATAAATAAATCTTTTTAAAAAAGAAAATTAAAATACTTTCCATCCTGCTGGGCGTGGTGGCGCACGCCTTTAATCCCAGCACTTGGGAGGCAGAGGCAGGAGGATTTCTGAGTTCGAGGCCAGCCTGGTCTACAGAGTGAGTTCCAGGACAGCCAGGGCTACACAGAGAAACCCTGTCTCGAAAAAAA
>BDUI01000012.1:2227829-2251185 GCA_002335545.1 Apodemus speciosus
GAACTCAGAAATCCGCCTGCCTCTGCCTCCCAAGTGCTGGGATTACAGGCGTGCGCCACCACCGCCCGGCTTGTTCATTTTTTTAAAACAGGGTCTCACTATGTAACTTGCTAGGTAGACCAGGCTGGCCTTAAACTCACAAAAGTTCTCCTACCTCTGCCTACAGAGTGCTAGGATTCAAGATGTTTGTCATGCCTGGCAGAAGGTTTGAATCGTAAAGAATAATTTTGTGGCTTCTTTCTTATATTCATGGAGGAGAGAGTGGTTCCCTCAACTTCTCTTTCCGAGTTGGACCTTCTTCGGGCGTCAGGTCACCACGTTCGAAGGTAGGGCCACCAGCAACAGTCAACTGCAGATGCCGTTTCCAGAGTGTCCTTGCTATGTGCGTGGAGTCACACCATAGCCACCTGCTCCTGACTCATGCCTTTTCCGCAGCCTTGCTGGACGCATGAGGCCTCCCAGCTGCTGGGAGGAAGAACACGTCCTTGGCAGGACTCCTTCCCAGCCCTTCCCCTTCTTCCCGCTCCTTTGAGGGCTCCGAGCCAGGGCCGCCAGACACGCCCTCCTGCCTGGGCACCTGCTGCCTTCATGTGTGCTCTGCTCATTCCTCTGAATACGTGAGGGGGGGGGGAGGAGTCTCTGTCACCAAACAGACCAGGGACCGCATCAAGGCTGCAGCCATTAAGCCTGGCTGGCCACGGTGAGCAGACCAGAAGAGACCGGATGCCCCACCACCGCCCATCCCAGCCCCTTCCCTCAAAGAGCGGCCGAAGCTCACAGTGTCTGGGGCCACCTCTGCTGTCCACAGAAGGACAAACACCTGCCAGTCAGCAGAGGAGCTGCGACTCCACTGGTGGTCTCTAGTCAATCAGCTAAAAATTGAAAACTGAAAGCCAACTTGCTATGCTCTCTCTGAGACTGTCACATGCAGACTTTTTCCAGCATTCATGTGGTTTTTAAACTACTTTAAGATTGATTGATTGATTGATTGATTGATTGATTTTAAAAAGATTTATTTATTATTATTATATGTAAGTCCACTGTAGCTGTCTTAAGACACACCAGAAGAAGGTGTCAGATCTCATTACGAAAGGTTGTGAGTCACCATGTGGTTACTGGGATTTGAACTCAGGACCTTCAGAAGAGCAGCCAGTGCTCTCACCCACTGAGCCATCTCTCTAGCCTCAGCATTCATGTTTTGTGGCTGGCCAGGTGTTTGACAGCTACTTCACAAGGGAGGACCAAGAGGACAGGGGCTGAGAGAGTGTGGTTAGACAACTAAATATTTTAAGTGAAATTTTAAGTAAGCATTAATTTAAAAAGTATTTAAACTTTAGTAGTAGTAGACTACATGTATGTGTGTATTTGTGTGTGTGCTTATGTATGTATGTGTATGTTTGTGTATGTGTGCTTGTATGTATGTGTATATGTGTGCTTGGGTTGCATATATGTGTGTGTGCTTATGTGTGTGAACTTGTATGTGCATATGTGTGTGTGTGTGTGTGTGTGTGTGTGTGTGTGTGTGTGTACACATGAAGGGGAGCCACAATGAAAATCCGGAGGGCAATTCTGGGGACTCAGTTCTCCCCTTTCACCGTATGGTTCATGGCAAGTGTCTTGACCCACTGAGCCGTCTCATTGGCCCCCAAACACAGTGATTTTGGTTTGTTTCTTTTTTTTTTTTCTGGACAGCTGGTATTGTGGTTTGGAGTAACACATGACTTTTTCTTTCTTACATATTTGTGTTTATAATTATTTTATAGCTTTTATAATTGTTATATTATTATAGTTATTCACAATGATTTTTTTAAAAAGATTATACAGCCTGATCTCTCCAGCCCCACTCACTCCAGCCCCAAAGATTTATTTATTTATTATATGTAAGTACACTGTAGCTGTCTTCAGACACTCCAGAACAGGGCATCAGATCTCATTACTGATGGTCGTGAGCCATCATGTGGTTTCTGGGATTTGAACTCAGGACCTTTGGAAGAGCAGTCAGTGCTCTTAACCACTAAGCCATCTCTCCAGCCCCTTCACAATGACTTTTAAAGGAAAGGGTGTGAACGCAGTCCGCACTACCACAAATTGTCAAGTCTCTCTCACTGGGGAAGCCCCAGGAGTTGGCACATCCAGACAGCTTCGCCCCTAGGAGAACCACCTCCATGATCATGGTCATACAGACGCACACGCAGTGAGCTGCTCTTATGATGAGCAACAGCGACCCTGGTGCCTGCCTTACGTGAAAACATCAGAGGCAAGCGCGGGGACTCCATTCTGAGAGAGCCCTGTCATGCTATAGCTCCTAATAGACCTCCCTGTAGCGCTGCTTTCTGCAGCCTGTACTCAGTGTGTGTGTTCCACATGATCCTCCTTCATACATGGTCTCTAGTGGCCTGCAAGCGGTCAGGCTGAAACATGTCTTCAACCCTCAGACACGTACTTCCACTCTGCGAATATGAGACTTCTCCTTTCTGCTTCTGTCCTTGTGTCACCTGCCTCTGTGTTCTTCTTCTGCTTTATTCAGACGGGGCCACATTAGCCCAGACTGCCCTGAGCCCACTGTACACAGGACAGCCCCAGGTGCCTGATCCTCCTGCCTCTACCCACCGCGTGCTGGGCCTGCAGAGCTGCACCACACCCCCAGGACTGGCTTGCTTTGTTGGTCTACTTTCCATTCTTTTTTTAAAAGTCTAAGGATCGAGATGCCATCAGTTATTTCAAAACATTTTTAAAACAAACCAACCCATCTTTGGAGTGCAGACTTTGCTGATGCCTGAGTGCCTATCTTCAAAGTAGAGAGGTCAACCTGGATTCCTGCCTCCCAGGTGGCCCCTGGACCCCATATGTCTACCCACCCCATGTTGAGTGACACTTTCAGACATCCACAGCTACAGCTTGAAAATGGCCCTTCGTAGTCACTGTCGTAAATGATTCACAAGCAACTTGGCCACAACCCCACCATTAACAAAGTCCCAGAACGGTGGCTGTCTGTGGCCTGATATGCTAAAATCTGGATTCTGAATTTTAAAAGTATGTAAAGAATGTCACCAGAAGTTCAAATGGAACATGGCAAAGTAGACCTATACATGAGTTTTCTCTTTGAAAAGCAGGGGTTATCAAAATCACCTCATCTGTCCAACAGCCTGTATGCCCCCTGTCTTTGTGCTGGACACTCTTCAGGAGTCCCGTCAAACCCTTAAGAGTGTGGAAGGCCTTCCTGGCCCTAGCTTGGAGACCACATAATGTTGTACTAGTGCGTGCTCAAAGACATTGTGACACTGCCCAAGAAAATCACCTCTCCGCGGTTTTTGTTGCTTTGGGTTTCTTGTTCTTTGGTTTGGTTTGGTTTGGTTTGGTTTGGTTTGGTTTGGTTTGGTTTTTTTGTTGTTGTTGTTGTTGTTGTTGTTGTTGTTGTTGTTTTGCTGTTGTTTTTGCTTTTAGTTTTGTTCCCTGGCGCTGTTAGTGGCTTAAAGGGGGGTACATGGGGTGCTCTCTTGAAGTCTCTGGATTCCAGGACTTTGAAGAAACCACACACAGGACTGGATTTCTTAGGTCATAATCCCACATCCCTAGGGACCGAGGGAAGAACCTAGGACTGCCCAGCTTTGGCTGAAATGCCCTCTAGGATGGGAAAGGTATTTCAGGAGCTTCTGCCTGTGTCCATTCTATTCACACATTTGCTCAGCAGACACTTTGAAGCCTTTCTGAAACTCTGAAGCTAAAGTCAAGGATGAGCCCTGTCTCCTGCAGGGCACCAAGCTGCCTATGGGTCATCCTTACCTAACTCAGAGCTCCCTCCCTGGTAAGGACGGAATGGTGGGTAAAACCTCGTCTTCCAGCATGGCACATCACATGCTCTACCAGCGTTAGAACCCATTCTGAGTCCTTTTGCCTTCTCCTCGTCTCTGTCTGAACCTCCTACTGCGACAGCATGGGCTAGCCCTGGCCAGCCAACCCCATCACTATCATGGCTTCATTCACAACCTAGCCCCTCCACAAACATCCTGCCAAATACAACAGAAGCCCATTGTCACCCCCATAGCAGCCAGGCTCCAGAAATCCCACAGCAACTAGAGAACTTTTTCTAACAAATAGTGGCCAGGTACTGGGCTACACAATGTATGTGTCGTGGTTGCTTCCTTTGATGCAACCTGTTTTACACAAAGGAAGCAGGACACGTTGGAGTGAATTGTCTCAGTGATATAACTGCAGAACTACACAGACCTGGAGCTTTGAAGGGCTAAGATGGTGATTGTTAGCTACACTTTCAGCAGGCCTAACACTAACAGCTGTGACTTTTTCCTTCCTCTGTATTACCAGATTTATCCAGCATTATTTATACTTGTGTGTATATGATTTCTAACATACTGCCCTTGTTTCTCAGGAACCATAGGACCTGAAGGGATGTCTAGTTCCTGACAAATGGAATGAGGGGAAATGGGAAATGGCAAGGGAGGGGTCTCCTGTTATTCTGCCCACCATAGCATTTTTTCTCATGATGGGCTTGTTTTTAACTAAATCAGGGCTAATCCCTATTCAATCTGATGTAGGATTGCCTCTGAACTGGTCAACAACCAACTTTTCAGGAAAGAAAATGTGAAGCTTGCTTTAGACAGAAAGTGGAGACTGGGAGCACTTTGGTTTCATTCTGGAGTGGCATGAACAGACATGGCATCAACAAGAATGTCAACTACAGGTAACTCACCTTGAGGCTACCAAGGCTCCTGTGCTCCACCCCCTTTAGTGGACAGCCCCAATCCTCTTTATGGAACCTAGATATGCCATCCAACTAGCCATCCCATTCCCGAAGCCCCTTCCAGCTCCCAGGTCAGAAAGAATCTAAGCCCAGGGTTCCTCTCTTATTTTGGTCCGTCAGATCTTATCTACTGGCGCCCACTCAGGGCCCTGGCCACCAAGAGCCTACCTCAAACCCAAAGACTGAAAAAAAAAGATGTTTTAATAAATACAAAAATCTCTAATAATGACTCTGCTCAGCTCAGGGGCAGCAGGAATGGTGTGAGGGAACCCTTGGTGCTGAGTGAGGATAAATTAAAGAATCCCAATAAGCCGGTGGTGTTTTGTACAGAAGAAAAGAGTTAAGCTTCTGGGACAGAGGCCAAAGTAAAACAGGGCAGGAGTTCGTGTGGATATGGCCTTGGTCTGACCCAGAAGTCTTTCCCCTTGTAGAATTGTGGTTCCCAGAGGTAGTGGGGGAGGAGAAGCAGCAGAACAGAGGCACTAAAGGCACTGGGTTCCCACAGGCACGTCAGGTCCTCAGCACCACTCCTTCTCCCAGCTCAGGCTATCCTCTTGGTCATGTGGCCTTCTGGATGCTCCCTAGGAGCGTTCAGCTTCTTTCTCCAGCTCTGGAAGGGTTCGAGTCTCAGAGGCTGCTGAAGACAGAAGGGAGTGAATGCTGAAGAAGGTGGGGAGCAGGGTGGCCTGGAGGAAGGCATGGGGGCCGGGCAGTACATCTCTGCTCCAGTCCCAGAAAGGACCACATTGTCTGAGCAAGTCAGCATACACCACCTGCAGTGTGGTTGCTCAATTCCTCTGGGCTTCGGAAATCTCATTTGTAAAGAAATGAGAATACGTGAGAAGCCTGGAGAGGTGGGCTGGGACTGCACTTAGGAATCAAACTCATAGTTCCTACCTCCATGGGGTACCCTTCCCTCCCAGAGTCATACAGCCAGCCCACACCAGCTGTTGCTTCCTTCACTTACACCTCTGGGTTGTGCAGTGGGAACAGCATCGACTCTCCTTCCCTGAGCCGCAGGATAATGGCAGTGAACAATCGTCCCGCTCACAGTGGGGTACCCCTCCCTGGTGCAGGATAGAGAGATACTGAGGTTCCTCACAGAACACTGTAGTCTTTAGCCTCTTCAGAAAAAAAGCCATCCCCAGGACTCTCCCTGAGAAGATTTTCCTATTCCAGGCCAGGCACTACTGCCCACATCACACAAGTCCTTCACTTACCCCACATTTGCAGGTAATACAGCTCATCTCCCCAAAGGGGGGCACTGATGGGTGCCAGCTCTGATTCTCTGGGAACCACTGCCCAGCAAAGCGACACCCCCGAGGCCCATCAGCCTGCATGGGGTCTCCCAGCTTGGCATTAGTCCCTGACCCTACTGGGGAAAGAAAAGACAAAATCAGACCATAACTCAACCAACTTTAATTTCTCTTTGAATTCCTATCACCTAGTAGTTTCTGGTTCTTGATCATTTAAATTTGGATGGATTGGTAGGAGATGAATGAGTGAATAAATGGATGAATTACAAATGGAGTAGATAAATGATTATAGATGGGTGGATGGATTGATGGATGGATGGATAGACAGATAGATGGGTAGGTGGATAGATGGATGTGGTACAGATGGAGTAGATAGATGATGAAGATGGATGGGTAGATTGGTAGATTAGTGGATAGATGGATGGATGGATGGATGGATGGATGGATGGATGGATTACAGATGGAGTAGATAGATGATGATGATGGATGGGTGGGAAGGTGGGTAGGTGGATGGATGGGTAGGTGAATGGATAGATTACAGATGGAGTAGATAAATGATGATGATGGATAGACAGACAGATGCATAGGTAGATAGATGGGTGGATAGATGGATGAGTGGATGGATGGATGACAGATGGAGTAGATAGATGATAATGATAGGTGGGTGGATGGATGGACGGATGGATGAGTGGGTGGATGGGTGGGTGGCTAGATGGATTACAGATGGAGTGGAGAGATGATGATGGATGGATGGATGGGTGGATGGATGGATGGATGGATGGGTAGGTAGGTGGATGGATGGATTGCAGATGGAGTGAATAAATGATGAGTGGGTGGTTAGGTGGGTAGGTGGATGGATGGATTACAGATGGAGAAAAAAGATGATGAGTGGGTGGTTGGGTCAGTAGGTGGCTGAATGGATGGATAGATGGGTGGCTGAGTAGATGGATGGACGGGTCGGTGGATGGACAGCTAGGTTGATGGAACTGGAGCCCCAATCACCTCACTGCATACACGCACAACCTTCCCACTGTTTTTAGGGCAATAGCTCCAGGGTGTGCATAAGCAGTGCTCAGTGAGTGAGAAGTATCTGAGAAGCTCCTTTCCACCCCCATCATGCACCCCCAAACACAGGTCAGGGCCTACCCAACCCCTAGAGTGAGGCCTCAATGACCAGGCCTCTCACCTGGACACTGTTTGCAGCAGTCGGTGGGGTTGGCGCGGACAGGCTGAGCACAGGCCAGGCGAGGACACTGCACCTTCTCACAGTGCACCTCTCCTGTGGCCCCCTGTAGGCACCCATTGAGAGAGGGTGTCAGGCAGAGGGACATACAACCTTCACACTGCTTTCTCTCTCCTTTCCCGACCTCAAGTCAAATGTATGTGTGACCAGTGCTCAGAGGCCTGAGTTTGCCATGAATATCTGAATCCAGTCCTCATTGTATCTTATATAGTATGGCATATTTGCACATGGCGGGCGGGTATGGGGAGCTTGGGAAAGTTCAAAGATCACCAAGGGTCATGTGAACCCAGTCAGCTGGCACGGCCAAAGCTTGTACCTCTCAGCTTTTACCCCTTCCTACAGGAGACCTGCTCTCAGAACCCAAGGCACTGCCCCTCACAATACCATCCTGAGACGCCTTATCAAGGATAGGCTTGCTCTCCAGGAAGCCCCCACGTCTCTCTGTAGACCTGACTGGGTTACCATAGCAGAGGCGATTAGGCAGCCATACCTTGCAGGTGCAGACAGCACACTTAATTAAGCCAAAGGGGGGCACAACAGGGTGCCATCGGGTACCCGCTGCCCTCCAGCTCCGGTCGCCATCAAAATAGCAGCCTAGTAGGAAAGAGTCCCCAGCTGCCATTAGGATTGGTCATACCAGCTGGACCCACAACCAAGCCTCCGGCCAGTCCCACACTCGCCTAAGCCAAGAGCCAGCAGACACTAAAGAGGACCATCAGGTACGTTTAGAGTCTGTGCACCTCAGCTCCCCCATACATACACTCTGTTGCCTTCTTGCTCCACCCCAGTGGCTTCTTTGGATCGTCCCATCCCTGGACCCCCAGCCCTCGCTTACCCTCTCCTGGCTCCAGATTTGGTAGGCTGGGAAGGTCTCTACTACGTTGTTTCTCTGTGGAGACAAAAAAGGGGTGAGGCGGAGTGGCCTTTGCTTCCCTCCCTAGAACACTCCTGTCCCCTGGATGTCCCTCCACAACCTTTCCTCCCCTGCAGGACATTCACCTGGACACACGGGACAGCACTGGTCCAGTGCCTGCACCGGGTGGGGACAGCTTGGTGGTGGGCATACTACAGGATCACAGATCACTGTTCGTCTCTGCAGAGAGGGGCCAAGGCTTTGAAGGTATGTTGGGCCCCTTGCCCCAGACCCTGTAGCCAACTGGACCTTACATCCTACCTGGCATGTGCAGAGGGAGCAGAGCGGGTCATAGTTGGGTGCCCAGCGAGCCCCGTGGGGACGCTGCTGCCCCTCGAAGAAACATGTGTTGGGATCTCGGGGCCTCCCAGGGCTGCCATGCTTGGCTGGCACTGGGGCTTCAGGGCCAGGGCCAGCAGGCAGCATGGATGATGTAGCTGCCTCTCCATTCGGAGCCAAGGGCACCCGCGCTCCTGAGGCCAAGCGCAGGCCTCCCGCCTCACACTGACTGGCAATGTGCACCTGGGAAGAGAGGGAACTGAGGCTGGCTGGGGTTCTCCTTCATGTCTCTGTCAACCATGGCTGGCTGTCGACAGGAGTGTCCAGGAGAAGACCAGTCCCTTACTCATTCCAGCTGCGAAGCCAGGCAGTAGGTTGCCAACCTCCCTGTGCACTGCGTGGCTTCATGTTTATCACTGGCAAGAATTTAATACTACCACCTTAGAGAGCAGAGCACACAGGCAGCTGGACGGTCCTCACTTACCTGCCCACGTAGTTCTCCTCTAGGGCTACTCTTGGTAGTGATCAGCAAGGAGGCAGTGCCCTGTGCCAGGTGTCGCAGCAGCACAGGCTCCAGATCTTTTATCACACCCTGAGCCTGCAGGCAGACCAAGGACGGAGTAGAAGCAAGGCACTTCGGGGTCTTTATATCGTTCTATTTATGTGTATTAGCATTTTGCCTGGTGTCTATAGAGGCCAGAAGAGGGCATTGGACTCCCTATAACTGGAGTTACAGATGGTTATGAGCTACCGAGTGGGTGCTGGGAGCTGGAACTGGAACCTGCAGAGGAACAGCCACACTGCTGAGCCACCTCTCTAACCCCACAAGGCACCTTAGGACAAAGCCCACGGTCTCCAATTCTCAGGTAAAGAAACAGACCCAAGAGATTAAGGCCTTTTCACAATGGAGAACAGCCCTGGGGCTAGGTCTCTCTGACTGCAAGTCTACAGCAGCCCACACCACTTAAGAGGGATGTGGTCCATCCCACCTACTTCTTTAGTGGCTTGGGACCTCTATCCTGGCAACATTTAGGACAGATGACACAAAAGAAAACACGTAGTAAAGGCTGAGCCAGTTACACCTAGGCCTGTCAGACACCTACGGCCATGCCTGCTCTTTGATACCAGGCCGCCTGCTCTCTCTACCACAACCGCAGGTCCACACAGCCCTTCATGCTAAAAAAGCAAAACATTCCCAAGCTTTTTCCTATCTCCATGCCCTTACCTCTGAGCCATAGAATCCCTTCAGCAGCCGCTGGGGCCCTGGCATCCCCGGCGGCCCGAGGATGTGCGCAGTGACAGTTCCTTGCTCCGACCCACCAAGCCCAGCCAACAGAATCTCATAGTGTAGGTGGCAATGTGTATCCAAGGAGAGCCAGGCGTGCCCTGCTGCCTGGCTCCGCACAGGGGGCATCATTAGAGCCCCCGCCAGAGGCACAGGCAATCCTAAATCCAAACAGACGAGAGATGACACGCGAGACTGTGCTCTCATCCTACCCTACCACAGACCTGGGGCCCAGGGAACAGCAAGTCTTAGCTTCCTTGCACAATGACAACAGAGAGGGTTGGCCAGCAGCATCACCCTACGCATCCCCACCTCTCTAAATGCCAACCAGAGATCAAACAGCAAGCTCCGGACTCTCTGGCTAATTCTTTGGCTGCTTGGACGGCAGGTCAGAGGACCCAGAGGGGCAGGTAGACTGGGAGGCACTCACTGTCATAGCGGGCACTGTGCCCACTGTAGCACAGGGCAGTCACGTGCCCCCGAAGCTCTCCGTCTGGGAAGTCCTTAGTACCAACATTCAGGAACAGCTCGTTCTGTAGCAGCATGTGAGCCCCTCGGGCACCCAGCCCTGAGCAGACACCCACAGCCTAGGGGTCAAAGAAGGATGAGCCCCTCACTTTCAGATCCCAAGGGGGGGCTTCCCATGGTTTATGCCTCCGCCACACATCTGTCCTTCCTCGTTCCAATAACACTGAGCAAGAACTTTGTAGGTCAAGTGTCGAGAACCTCCTCTGCCACGTTCTAGACACACCACAACCCTTGAAGAGTTACTCATCTGTGAGTCTTCACTTCTCTATCGAAGGATACTGGGAAAGGCAAACACACATAAAGAGGGCAACCACGTCCTTCTGACAGAAAGACCCCAGAAGTAGCAATTAGTACTATCTCAAAGGCTGTCGCTCTGTTCCCATGAGTGGTGTTTCCTATTTAACTATGAGCTTGCTGAGAACAAGGGTTCCAGCCTAAGGTTTACCAAACCGCATCAAACGAATAAAGGATTCATTGAGAGGACCCGCGAGTGTGTGAACAGTACTACATACCCCTACTCAACCAACCTGGCTTCCCGCAGCCCATGTATTGGCAGCCCTGGCACAACTCTGCCTGGAGCCCTCACCATGTGTCCTCCCAGCTGGAGTCCAGCCATGTGGCACAGGACAGTGCGCTGGTTCTTCCGCTGAGGCTTGGTCTCCAGTGTCATGGCCACCACCTCGCTACCTGTACCTACCACTTGCACCTGGTGGGCAGGGTTGGGGGAGGGCAATTGGATTGCCAGCCAAGACCTAGGGCCTTTCCCCCTGCAGGTCAAGGCCCTGCCCTGCTGGCCTCCCTGTAGCCTGCACCTGCTGACTCTTACCTGATAGATAAGGGAGCCGTTTCCTAGCAGTATGAAGCTGGCTGAGCCAGCAGCACCCGTCTGGACTGGGATCAGGGCATCAGCCCCACAAAGGACGCTTTGAAGGACTGCAGGGGACAAGACAGGTGGCAGGAGGCTTGCCCACACCCAGACCCCCAAGAACTCTCCCATATCTATTGTGGCCTCTTCCTTAGCACACGTTTGTGCCTCTGAGTTATGTGTACCCACGGTGCCGACCCCCTCGGTTCCTCACCATCACAGCTCTGCCTCGTGGTAATGTTTCCACTGATGCGTAGCTCTGGCCCACTTGCCTTCTCTAGGACCATCTGCAACTCCCCCAGCACCAGCCACTCCATCTCTTGCTCTGTAAGGCTGGGCAGCACCTCAGCAAAGCCTGGCTCCTGTGAACAGAGAAGAACAGAGAACGTGGTGGGCAACAGCAAGAGGTCAGAGTAAGCAGCGGTGCAAGCAAGCGGTGGGCCTTCCCTTACCTGAGCTGAAGTGTTGGCCTGGAGCTCTCGGAGTAGCTGTCCCTGGTGGAGAATCTGAAGCTTCAAGGGAGCCTGAGCTAGTCCTGCAAGCGCTGCACAGGTGAGCACTTCTGGAAGGTGAGCATCGTCCCTACGCCCTCAGGACATCTTCCCCAGCACTCACCTCCCAGCAGACCCCGGAAGAGCAGCAAAAAGTGTAAGGAATCTTCTGTGTCACTGAGGGTGAGCAGGGCTATGCCCCCCGCGCCCCGCTGGTGTGGGTCTTCCAGGGTCAGGATGGCACTGAAGGTCTCTGGGGAGTGTTGGACCATGACAGCCATAAGAAAATCCTCTCTTCAGCCCGCCCGCCCCTGGGCTACTGAAGGCTCCGCTCCTGCCATCTAAGAACCGCTCATGCTCCTTACCTGCAGCGAGAGCACCCTGCCCAATGAGAGGTCCCCAGACTTCTCCTGAAGGGTGAGTGGGTGTCACAAGGGCTACACGCAGCTGCTCTGCCCTCAGGAGCCTCACAGAGAGTCGAGGCACTGCTCGCCACACCCCACAGACCTAGAGGGAAGAGAGAAAAAGTCTACCATAATTATGCAGGACAAGTGGGCTAAAAGTCCCAGGCCTAATGAGGAAGGAGTATGGAAGGGAGACCCCAGACCCTCCTAAGAAGGACCTATGAGCCTTGATTTTAAGTCCTGGCTTACCACTAATTAGCCAAATGACCTTGAACAAATCACATTCTGCTATTCTGAGCCTCAGTTCCCTCCTCTGTAAAATGGGCATCCTAATGTCAGGGCCTTTCTCCCACTGGGCTGTTGTGAGAACCAAAGGAGGCGATGCAAAGCATGCTCTCAGCAAGCGCCCGTTTTGGATAAGCACTCTCAAACGGCATCATCTCACCAGGCCATCCTGGGCGGGGGCTGCAGGGTGTTCAAACAGGATGTTGCCTGTGGGATCTGTGAACCGAACCCTGCTGGGACGGTCCAGCCTGTGAAGAGAGGTCCAGTGAGGCTCCTCTTTCTTGCCCCCTTTACTACTCTTAGCCCTTGCCCCTTTCCTGGTCTCACCGCTGGTAGGAGACAGAGAAGCGTAAGCTGGAGCGCAGCAGAGAGACTCGAGCACGAGCTACCGCCTGCGACCTGGGTCCTGTCAGCAGCGCCACAAAGTCTTCGAGAAGAGAAGAGCACTGTCAAGTCTTGCTGCGGGACTCAAACTTCATCAGGCCCACCCCCATCCCAGCCTACCCGTGTGGCCATCAGCACGTGTCCGCTCCCCGACGCCGGGTTCCCCTCGATTGCTATAACTGCGATGCTCTGGGTCCCTTGGATACTCGAAGACCAGGCCAGCGGGCTGTGGATCTAGATTGCTGCGCTCTGAATCCGGGGTAAGGAATAAGACCACTGGCTTCAGAAAGGTACCAGAACGACCCGTCCTGCTCCGCGATCCAAGCCGGACAGGACCTAGTGTTAGAGCCATCCACCCTCCCTCACTCGGGGCACAGCGGGCCTCACCCTGCGGGCAGGTCTGGCAGCAGTGTCCTGGCAGCTGGCGCGGCTGCCTGCAGGCCAGGGTGGGGCACTGAGGTTTGATGTTCTTGCAGCTGACCCTGCCAGGGCCCCTCCCACGGCGAGCCCACTGAGGCTGATGGCAGAGAACATAGGAAAATTAAGGGAATGCAACCATCAGACCCCAGGGTTAGACTGTTGGAGTCAGTCAACTCTGCTATTTACAAGTTACATGGCCCTGGACAAGTTTCTTAACTTCTCTGAACCTTGGCGTCCCTGTCTGCAAAGTAGAGCTAATAATGCCATTTATCTAGCAAGGCTGTAACGGGAGGGGGAAAGTTGGCTAAAAGCCAGTCACATTGTGGGCGATCAATAACTGTCAACACCGCAGACTTGAAAGGGGTTTCCTCCGATTTGCGGACCAGCCTTCCCCTGAGCATCTCCGAGTCTACTACGGCTTAGGACGCCAGCGTTCCGCTACCCTCTAGGGTAGGGCGGGCAGCTGCGGTATCCACTCACCGCTTCACAGGCGCACAGCACGCAGCGCATCACCCCAAAAGGCTCCCCCAGGTCCGGGTGCCACGTCTCGTCCAAAGCATAGACCTTCCCGCCGAAGGAGCAGCCTGCGGGGACGGGCTTGGCTGGCGGCCGCTGTCCGGTTGCTCGTGCCGTAATGCCTGCTCCGGGCTCTGCCCGCCAGGCCCTTGGTCCCTTGGCACGGTGCACCTCGCCGCCTCTGCTTTCCCCTCCCACCCTCCCGCTGCGCGAAGCCACCTGCGCCCGGGGCCCTCTCCCTGTGGCTGTAGACTTTCCCGGAGCCAGACTCCCCTCCCGCGCCTCCCCCTTAAGCCCACCTACCTGCCGCTCCCCGGACAGGCAGCGGCTCCTTCTCGGAACGGATGGGCAGTGCGGGGGGCTCAGGGCCAGTGCCACCGGCCGGCCGCGAGCCGAGCAGCAGCAGCCCGAGGAGCAGCCGCGGGGCCGGCGGGGCCGGGAGGCTCGGCATGACGCGGAGCAGACAGCTGGGGAGGCGGGCGGGAGGAGGGAGCAGGAGAGGGAGTAGGGCCGGACCGGAGGCGGGCCGGCAGGAGGGGGCCGGGGCCAGGAGGGGGGCAGTGGCGAGGGGCTCGTCTCGCAGTCGCCTAGTCCGCTCCCGGCCGGGCGGGGCGGGAGAGAGCGGGCGGAGGGGCGCTGACCCGGGCCGTACGCCACTCTAGTGCCCTAGGCGCCGGCTCTGGCCCGTTTTATGCCCGCGCCAGGCGTCCCGGCTCGGGGCCTCCTCTTCAGCAAACGGGGCGCGGCGGCGGCTCCACAAGGAGCCCGGCTGAGCCCGGGGGGTCCGGCCCAGCAGCAGCGGCCGGATCGCGAGTGGGGGAGGGGGACAGGCTGGGACCCGGCAGGGGAGGAGGGAGGGGCTGGAGGAGGGGGGAGCGGAGTGGGTAGGGGGAAGGGAAGAACTAGGGGGCGCAAAGAGGGGGAGGAGAGGCGGGCCTCGACACCCCCACACACACTCCTTGCGGCCACCCCTGGAGGTGGTGTCCATCCCAAGAGCAGAGCCTCAGGCTAGTGAAGTGAGCCTCGGGCCTGTGCCAGTCTTGAACCGGACCAGCCTCTGGAGGACGAGGACTTGTCTTTGAAAAGGACACCGATGCTCCCCTACCTAGGATCCACGGCCCCCACTTCCGTTCACTCTGGCTGTATTCCTATTTCCCTTCTAAGGTCTCTCCTCTTTCTTCAGTTCCCAGGAACAAGGACCTAGCCTGTGCTTCCCCGAGTGGAGTCATAATTCACCACCACCCCTACCTGTTCTCAACTCCATCCAACTATCACCTCTGGCTCTCTCACTCTTTTCCTTCATCCAAGGGATGACCCTCTTCCTCTCCAGCTCAGCCCCCACCTCCTTTGTCCCGCTTTTCTAGACGTGCCTCCCCATCCTCTCCCACCCCCACCGTCCTTCCCACCGTCCCAGAACCAGGCTTCCTAATCTCAGGAGCCATCTCTTATTCAACTGGAGAATTCCGGGATCTGGGCCATACTCCTTAGAAGATAGTCCATCCTCAGAGGAGGCGCAGGAGAATGCCTGAGGAAGAGCAAGGGGGAGAGGACAGGGTCAGGCCACAAGGTCCCTGAGGACAGAGACTGTGGGGAGACAGGACTGAGGAGAAAGCACAGGAGCTAGAGCCAGGGCCAAAGGAAGAAGAGAGGAGCCAGCAAAGAGGTATTTGTGGGGGAGGCTCCACAGCTGTCTTTCCTAAGACAGGAACAGATGGGCCTGGTTATTTCTCTTGTCACATGTGTGGTGGTAGGACTGGAAGAGGACCATTGAGCAATCAAGGGCAGGCTTGCCCACAGAGCTGGGCTTCACTCTCCAGGTCCCTGTCCTCCCAGTAGAAAGAAGGGTACCTGAGGCCAGTCAATCTGTCCGTCTATCTTTTTTAAACAGGTTCTCATTATGTAGCCCTGGCTCACTAGGTAGACCAGGCTAGCCTCAAACTCGCCAAGATCCACCTCTACCTCCCAAGTGCAGAGATTAAAGACATGCTCTGGGCTCAGTCTTAACTAAGCATATATCCCTTCACCCCCCAGGTCCCACATATTATATATGTCCATACCCTCCTTCCTATAACATGATCATTCTCTAATTTAGGCAACACCTACATTGCCGGTTGGAAAGGGGAAATGCCAGGAAAGATGCTCCCCTGGAGCCGGGCGGTGGTGGCGCACGACTTTAATCCCAGCACTTGGGAGGCAGAGGCAGGCGGATTTCTGAGTTCGAGGCCAGCCTGGTCGACAGAGTGAGTTCCAGGACAGCCAGGGCTACACAGAGAAACCCTGTCTCGAAAAACAAAAAAGAGGAGCAGGGGAGTATGGAAGAAAAAGCAAGAGAGCCAGGGTGCTGTCAGCAGCAGGTAAACTATTCAGGGAAAAGAAATTTGGAGAGCCCTGGCACTGAGACTTCGTCAATCTAAAACAAGACCTCTCTTTCCCAGGGAGACTACCAGATTTCTCCTGGACTAACCCCCTTCTCTCTCTCACTCTGGACCCAGGTTCTCATGTCGCCAGGACATGAGACAGTTCCCGCCATACAAAGGCTCTCCTGAGTGTGTGTGGGTGGAGGCGCGGGCTCCATTCATGGACCACGGTCCAGCCATGGGCTCTAGTCCCAGCAGATAGGAAAAGAAGTCGTCATTTCCGGGGCCTTCACCAGGACTTGGTGCTTCTCTGCTCTCTGATTGGGCGGAAGTGGCCTGGGCAGGCTTGTGACCCTACTACAGAGGAGGGGCTGCACCCCAACCAGTGTCTGCCTGCCCACCTGCTCCCCAGAGTGCTGCCTGCTGTGCGCCTGGGTCCTGAGGCCCTTCCCCAGCCGGTGAGTGGCAAGCACCCTCTCGGGTTAAGTGAGGGTACAGTGTGAAGAACAAAAAAGAACGGGCTCTTAGCTGGGGGAGGGGCAAGCAAACTGGAACCTACGGCACTGACCTTTGTCAAGAAGAGTGGAGCCTTCCCAGAATGGGAGGGGCGGGTCGGAGCAGGGAAAGGGGGTTGGGTAACTGGTTTATGAGGGACTATTCACAGACCAACTCGGTAGAATTCAGCATAGGTCTGGCTGCTTTAGGGCCATGAGAAAATAAGAAAAGAGGTGCAGCAGGCCTAGAGAACTTTGCCCTAAGGGACATAATCCTAATTCCCATACTCGTATGGTCATTCTTGTTAGCTTAAGGTTCTGAATCCTGGCCCTGGGAAGCTGGGTCAGGTGAGCCAAAGCGTAAGAAGAGGGAAATGGGGGTGGGGGTGTATGTTGACAGACCTACAGGAGACCCCAATATTGAATCAGGTGCAGGTCTCTGCTCACTTGTGAGAAGAGGAGGAGGGTCCTAACGCCTCTTTGCTCAACTTGTGAAAAGTGAGGGTCCCAGGAAGGATCTGGAAGGTATCTGGAGGGGGCAGGGAGGCAGCTGCAGCTGCAGTAAATACACTGGCAGTGTCTGCGGCGAAGCGGGCCATGTGAAGTAGGTGTCATCTTGCTCTGTAAGGGCCTCCCAGGCCACTTGCCTCAGGAGAAAACATCCTCGTTCTAACAGCCCTTTGATTTGAGTAATGGGGCATTTCAGAACTTGAAAATCCAAAGAAAAGTCCTGGCTTTTATTTGTGGGCCGGAAGGGAAAGAATGAAAAGCAAGTTTCTCTTTTTAATTCCTATCTCTGGTGGTCCGTTATGTCTTTAGCCAATCTCCCGCCTCAGCCCCACTCCCAGCCCTGTCTGCCGCTTTTTCTTCTTGGCCTTGTGACCCATTTTCTACTCTTCTCTCCCTTCTCTATCCCGTCCCACATTCTCTCCCAGCTAACAACCAATGGTGCTCAAAATGGAGTCCACTTAAAATGCGCATGTAGCATCTTGCTGCTCCCAGCAGGGCGACCATTGGTGGCTGGCACCAAGCCCTATCAGAGTCACTGAAGAGCCCTCACAAAGAGGAGGCACTACATGCTTCAGTCACAAGGAAACACGGGACCAGTGGGGACACAGACAGCTTTGGCCCTGGGCGGCCAACAGCTTGAGGCCTGCAAGCACCTCTTTCCCCATGCCAAAAAGTCTTTTCCTTGAAACCTGATAGAAGATTCACTATTTCTGTCATTTTCAGGACAGATTCCTTGGCCCACCTCTCCCCCACCCAGCTCTGTGCAGAAGTGCAAAAGCCCAAGCCGCCTCCATGGCCCCAGGAAAGACTCAGGGGAGAGGCCCCATCCAGGGAGCCACTCCAGTTAGACACCCTGGCCAGAATGGAGCTGACTGGTAAGGCTGCGTGATGGGCTAAGGGCAAGTCCAAGAACGGCCTGGCAGCTGGGGAGGTGGGCAGAGGGCTGGGAAACCCTGTCTCCCAAGAAAAGGCGTCTGTCTGGACCGCAGACCCCTGGATTTCAGGTGGCTCCCAAATGGGGATCCCTGAGTCACCACCTGAGAATGAGTTAGTTTCTCCTTACCTACCCTTCAACTTCACCTCTCCTCATCTCAGATTTGCTCCTGGTGGCCATGCTTCTCCTCACGGCAAGACTAACTCTGTCCAGCCCAATTCCTCCTGCCTGTGACCCCAGACTCCTAAATAAACTGCTTCGTGACTCCCACCTCCTCCACAGCCGACTGGTGAGCAACCCCAAGCCCTTTGCTTTCTATCTACTTAACTGAGTTAAGGAACTCAGGCCTCCAGGTCCTCTCACTCCAGTATTGTCTTTGGCGAGATCACCATGTCTTAGCCCTGGAAAGGGCTGCGCTTTGTATTAGCTCTTAGAAGCTCTAGCATGAGCACGGTACTAAGGAAGACCACCCCAGTCAAGGGGCACCATCCTGACTTCTATCTCAGCTTTTCCCCCCCTGCCCCCATCTTTCTTAACAGAGTCAGTGTCCTGACGTCAACCCTCTGGCTATCCCTGTCCTGCTGCCTGCCGTGGACTTTAGCCTGGGAGAATGGAAAACCCAGACGGTAAGAGGCTCCTTACCT
The DNA here is from genome assembly GCA_002335545.1 of Apodemus speciosus. Classification (NCBI taxonomy): domain Eukaryota; kingdom Metazoa; phylum Chordata; class Mammalia; order Rodentia; family Muridae; genus Apodemus; species Apodemus speciosus. The sequence continues at coordinate 2,246,397 of BDUI01000012.1, forward strand.
CACACCTGCTAACCTACGATGTTCTGGGCCAGGCTGGACTACAGAGTGAGACCCCATCTCAAAAGGAAGGAAGGAAGGAAGGAAGAAAGAAAGGAAGAAAGAAAGAAGGAAGGAAGGAAAAAGAAAAAAGAAAAGAAAAGAAAAGGAGGGAGAAAATTTGTTACATCGCCTTCCCTAAATCCTGTTATTATCAGATCCCTCCTGCTTCCCACAGTCTTGAAAATTCTTGAATTCCCTAAGTCCTACTTTCAGTTTGGCCACCTTATCCCAAGTTACATTCACCGATGATGAGCTCTTGAGAAAACAATAACAAATTTCTGACCAATATATCAAATAGGTTGGGCATGGTGGCTTTAATTTCATGCCTTTAATCTCATCACTCAGGGGACAGTGGCAAGCAGAGTTCTGTAAATTCAAGGCCAGTCAGGAATGAGACAGTATCTCAAATACACGTGTGTGTGTGTGTGTGTGTGTGTGTGTGTGTGTGTGTGTGTTATTTATATATGCATGTGTGTATACATATATACATGTGTGTATTTATATATACACACATATATACTTGTGTATGTATATGTGTGTATATATGTATATTTGTGTATATATATAATACACACACATATATGAGATAGTACATATATAATATATGCATGCTAAAAAGATTTGAAACTGAATACCATAAAAAGTTGGTTAGAAGCCTTTCATGTCCATACCTTTGACCTATTCTTATTCTTTTTTTTTTTTTTKTGGTTTTTCGAGACAGGGTTTCTCTGTGTAGCCCTGGCTGTCCTGGATCTCACTCTGTAGACCAGGCTGGCCTCGAACTCAGAGATCCACCTGCCTCTGCCTCCCAAGTGCTGGGATTACAGGCATGCGCCACCACCGCCCGGCTAACCTATTCTTATTCTTGTTCAATCTTTTTGTTTACTGCATTTGTTTATATATATGGCAGCGCATGCCACATAGAGGTTGGAGTCATTAAGGTTCACCACAAGCACCTTTACCCTCTGAGCCATTCCCAGGACTCAGCTCGCTCGCTTGCTTGATTGCTTTCTTTCTTTCTTTCTTTCTTTCTTTCTTTCTTTCTTTCTTTCTTTCTTCCTTTCTTCCTTTCTTCCTTTCTTTCTTCTTATTCTTTATCTCCTCCTCCTCCTTCTTCCTCTTCTTCCTTCTTCATCCTCCTCTTCCTCCTTCTTCTTCTTTGGTTTTTCAAGTCAGGGTGTCTTTATGTCTATCCCTGGCTATCACAGTACTTGCTCTATAGACCAGACTGGCTTCAAACTCAGAGATCCATATGCCTCTGCCTACTTATGAAGTGCTAGGATCAGAGATGTGCGCCATCACTGCCCAGCTTCTCAACCTTAAGTGCTTAAGATCTTAAGCAAAAATCAAGATTCAAATCCTTGCTGGACATAGTGACACAAACCAGAAATCCTAGCAGCTCGGAGAGTGGGTCGGAAAGCTAAGGAGCTACAGGCTAGCCTGGGCTATATAGTGAGACCTTGTCTCAAAAAATGAACAATAGCAGCAAAAGCAAGGCAGGTGGCACATGCCTGTACTATGTAGAATCCCCTTTCTTTTCAAGTCTCCGGGGGTCCTGGGTCAGGAGGATGAGTCATATGAATTATAGCTCTAGCTCTGTTTGTAACAGGGTCTACCTATGCATTCCAGATTGGCTTTGAACTTGAGCTCCTCCTGCCTCTGACTCCCAAGTGCTGGGATTACAGGCAGGCACCATCATCTCCAACTCTGCCATCTGTTAAGCCCCTTCTCTTCATCTTCACAGTCATTGTGACAGTTTTGTTGCTACATTTAACTTAGAAATGCTGTGGGCAACAGTTTTGTATCAGAAAGAGTAGGACTGTGATGCTGCAGCTGAGAGCTAAAAGCCGCATCAAGGTGGAGTGGCTTTCTAAGAGTCCATGCCAGACCAGGCTGCATCGATGGCCACTGGAGTTAGTTGCTGAAGCGGAGGCCAGTGGCCGGTTATTAGGAGACTGTGAAGGAATTCCTGGGATGGGTGGGACCCTCATCCTGTCCAGTTCTCAGCTCCATGATTCATCCTGTTGGCTACTCCTAGGGCTCCCCACCCATTCTTAGCACGGTTTTTTTTTTTTTTTTAAGCAGTCCACTTTTTCTTTCCCAGGAACAGAGCAAGGCACAGGACATTCTAGGGGCTGTGTCCCTTCTACTAGAGGGAGTGATGGCAGCACGAGGACAGTTGGAACCCTCCTGCCTCTCATCCCTCCTGGGACAGCTTTCTGGGCAGGTTCGCCTCCTCTTGGGGGCCCTGCAAGGCCTCCTTGGAACCCAGGTAAGACCCCAGACCTATAGAAACTACCCTGTTACTCAGTCCCTCTAAGGACCCAGGGGAAGACAAGGGATTCTAGTGCTTTCAGTGTATGAAAGCCGGTCTGTACGGAGTGACCTATCTCAGCCATAATACCTGGGTGCTGGCAAGCAATCTTTGCTCCTCGGTCAGAAGAGGCCTGATATGTGGGCTACTCACTGGCCTCAGGCCCCTCCTCTGCCCTCAGCTTCCTCTACAGGGCCGGACCACAGCTCACAAGGACCCCAATGCCCTCTTCTTGAGCTTGCAACAGCTGCTGCGGGGAAAGGTGCGCTTCCTGCTTCTGGTAGAAGGTCCCATCCTCTGTGTCAGACGGACCCTGCCCACCACAGCTGTCCCAAGCAGTACCTCTCAACTCCTCACCCTAAACAAGTTCCCAAACAGGACTTCTGGACTGTTGGAGACGAGCTTCAGTGTCATAGCCAGAACTACTGGCCCTGGACTTCTGAGCAGGCTTCAAGGACTCAGAGCCAAGATTATTCCCGGTCAGCTAAATCAAACCTTCAGGTCCCCAGACCAAATCCCGGGATACCTGACGAGGACACACGGACCTGTGAACGGAACTCATGGGCTCTTTGCTGGAACCTCACTTCAGACCCTGGAAGCCCCAGACATTGTGCAAGGAGATTTCCACACTGGCTCCCTGCCACTCAACCTCCAGGGTGGACTTCCTCCTTCTCCAAGCCTTGCCCCTGATGGACACACACTCTTCCCTCCTTCACCTACCTTGCCCACCCATGGCTCTCCAACCCAGTTCCATCCCCTGTTTCCTGACCCTTTCACTGCCATGCCTAACTCTACCAGCCCTCATCCAATCGCAATGCGCCCTCATTCCCAGAATGTGTCTCAGGGATCTCAGGAAGCATAGCGTGCACTGGCACAGGGAATGGCCCCTGCGACACCTCTCAGGGCCAAGCTGCCCCTGGAAGGCTCTGAGAGCCACTGCAGCTGCACCATGTGTCTTGCTTTCACCTAAAAGGCCCAGGCACGGGCTACACAAGACAGGACACTAACATTTTAGGAGCTATTTTTTTTAACCTATCAGCAATATTCATCAGAGCAGCTAACTATCTTTGGTCTATTTTCTGTATAAATTTGAAAATCACTAATTCTCTATATGTGCTTTCATCCATTAAGTCTGCAAATCCCTAGACTGGTCTGGCCTTTTAACCCAGGTAGAGACTACACTGTATCAGAAAACAAAAGGGAATTTTGCTTTGCTTCAAGTTTAAGCCTCCCCACCCCCACCCCCACCCCCACCCCCACCCCCACAATGCCCTCATTCCCTTTACGTAACTCTCAGTGAGAATGTTTGGTCCTCAAGAGATACTGCTCTTGATAAAGGATTAGCAGGTTATCTCTTAGAAAGGCTGTCCCTACTTAGAGACAAAACTGAACCTGTAAGAGAATAACTGAGAGCACCCAAAAGCCAATTCAAAATCAGGGATCAATGATCTTCACTGAGACAACAGATCTCCTGAACCCTACCTCCCAAGAAAGCTAACAGGAAGCCAGGGAAACCCCGCGCCCCAGGTAAGGCTGTGCAGACGATGGTTCCGTGGAGACAAGGATGTGACAGCTGAGTAAACAGCCGAGCCTCGCAGCTCAGCAGGCCTGGGCTCCTGCTTCCCTCCTGTGGAGGGCGGGCGGAAGTGCAGGAAGTGGCCAAGGCAGGCTCCACAGCTCACACAGCAGGACACGCACAGAGCAGTTGAAGGCTCTTTATAATTTCCGCAAATGCATCTAAAAAGCAGCCCTGTGTGACCACCACGAACTTTACTGGGAACCCCAAAATGAAGGCAGACTGATGGGTTTTTGCAAGTAAACCTGAGTCTCAACTTTGTTGATGCTAGAGGTTTACCTTGCACAAGAACAAAAACTATATTGCCAAGGGCCAACCCACAATGGCCAGTCTTAGGAGAAGACTGGTGAGAGCTTTCTCCTCTCTTCTGTCCCAAAGTAAAAGAGGAAAGACTACCATGTAGGTGGAAAAGCCAGGATCTCACAGTTCCAACACACACACAAACACACACACACACACACACACAGAGGAAAGGTGTTCTTTACGGGGGCAGTAGATGCCCCAGGATCTCCCCCCACAACTCTGTATGGTAGATATTATCTATCTATATATTTTACATATGAAGACACCAAAGCCACGTGGGCTTTCCAATGGTCAGTCTTCAAGCAGAAAAAGTACACTCCAGTCTGAGTCTCAGCTCATCCATCTACCCTGTGTGGTGAACTGCCTGGCATGTCCTTCAGTGAGTCTATTTAATGTAGAGACTTCCAAGTCCTTGGAGAGAACATACAGTCTTAAGGAGCTCTGAAGCTGGGCAGTGGTGGCACACACCTTTAATCCCAGCACTTGGGAGGCAGAGGCAGGTGGATTTCTGAGTTTGAGGCCAGCCTGGTCTACAGAGTGAGTTCCAGGACAGCCAG
>BDUI01000012.1:2257730-2292957 GCA_002335545.1 Apodemus speciosus
GGACACCAAAGAAAAGACCAAAAGCCCTCTTGCCACTGCCTGTGTTCAATACTTACCTAAGTCTACAGGGTAAATCTGGATGTTTACGTCTAAGATGAGGTCCATCTTAAAAGATTCACTCTCACAGTGCAGCCGGGACACTGGGGAAGAGCGAGAGACAGAGAATTACAAAGCCTCATTATGGCAGCTTGGGGTCATATGCCAGAGATCAAATCATCTAACATGCCCACACCCACCAGCCTCACACAACTGCAACAGAAACAGATTCGCAAGGAGGAAGAAGGTAGTAACCTAGCTGGTGACAAGGTCCCAAGAAAGTGGTGACGCTCCTCTGACAGTAGCCGGTCTCCAGGCTCTAGCTAAATATGCCTGGCTGGTTTAGACTAAGCTCTCACTTGTCCACAGACTTCCTCTTCCTAGCAGGAGACACTGCGCTGAGGGAATCGCTGGGATGTATGGAGAACTGACAGCTGTCTTAAAACATTTGCCTCCAGGGAAAGTGACACCAAGAAAAAACAACTTCCGGATCGTTGGGAAAATAAATAACACCAAGCAGTCAGCTGAATGAAGTTCAGAGAACTTCGAAACGAGCCAACAGTTCTTAGGCCAATACAGAATTATGGGTTAGGAAGGCAGGCAGGTAACTCGCTGCAAGACCTGCAGTAACAAAACAGATAAGGCACCATCTACTTTTTATAATAATAAGTTCAGCGTGAGAGCGGGGCGCGCGGCGGAGCCCGTCAGGACTGTAGGGAGTCACAGGTTCCCAGGGGCATACCAGCACAAAGGCGAGGGCCACCCGGGCACCAGGCACCGCAAACATAATAAAAAAAAAAGCTGTCTCAAGTTTCTCATTCACGAGAACAGCGTCCTGAGGGAGGTACCGAAAGGTGGGGCGGGCCACTTGGGGTGGTTGGGCATGCTGGCCCTTCCCCCCTTCACACCTTACCTCGGTCAAACTTCTTGCCTTCTGGGTCAATGTCTTTCACGTCGAAAATATCCTCGAACAGGATGCCCGCCATCGCGAAGGGCACGAGAGCTGCAGAGGCGCTGGGCGCGCGGCCACCACTGGGAATTCGCGCACCCCCTCGCGTGGAGGAAAGAAGACAGGGCAGAGTACCGCCCCAAAAGCCGCAACGGGGCCGAGGGCGCACGCGCACAGGCTGCAGCGCCGCGGCCACTTCCGCTGCCTCCCTCTCGGGGCTTCTTCACTTCCGCCGCGCAGGGCCACCTCGGAGCGGCTCGGGCCCTGTGGGCGAGCCTCGAAGCTCGCTGACTCCGCCCAAGGCGGGGACAGGTTAAGTCCCACCTCCGGCGGGTACCGCGCTGCGCCCGGCTCTCGGGCGCCCTCTTCAGACCGTGGATCGCGAAGCGTGGGAAGCTTGGGGGCCTAACCCAGCCGGGAACCTTGATCCTTGGCCCCGAGAAACCCGGCCCTGGCCCGGCCCTGCAGTCCGCGTGCCGGCCGAGGGCACAGTCCGTGCTGCGGGCAGGTGGAGCAGAACCCCGCCCGCAGAGCACCGTCGCCCCTCTGACTGTCGCCAAGGTCCCCATCGCTGGTCCGAGCTGGCTCTGACCAGCTAGACATCGCCCGAGCCGGGTGCGTCCGGTTTGGGAATCTGCCGTGAAGTCACTCTCGGGGAAAGGAAAGCCCGCTTCGTGCCCTCCCCTGGGGCTTCACCTCCTCGCCACTCCCGTCTTCCCTTGGCCCTGCTTGGCACTGGCCTCACACTGATCCCCTAGAACGCTGCCAATTGAACTTGGTACCGCCTGTCACCCCACTATACCACCCTCTTCTGGACACTGACGCGCGCCTTCACCCCACATGGGCCTTCCACTGGGGACGGCAGCTCGCAGGACCTTCTTTCTAGGTGCCGCCCTCTCTCATTGCAGCCCCTGTACTGGGCACCCTGTTTCCTGAATGGGTCTTCATCCCGGTACTGTTCTTTCTCCACCGATTTCTGGACACTGTCCTCTCCAGTGGCTCCAACCTAATACTGCATGTCCTCTTTGTGCCCTCGCCCCCTTCTTCTTGTCGCTCCAAGGATCCTGAAAGACAATGTGGAGCCTCAGAAGGCCGGTTCCTCGGGGCGTCGGCGGCTACTCAAATTCCCCCTTAAGCGGTGCCTGGGAGGAGCGACCTCTGCTCCCCCACACACCCGCCTCCCCGGAGCGGAGCGGCCTCCCCCGCACCAATAGCTCCCTTCCCTCGGGCCTCACCCCTTCCCGTCCCCTCCCACCTCCACCTCCGCCCCTCTTTCCAGGCCTAGCCATTCCAGGTGCACCTTCCCGGGGGGACCCGGAGGAAAGGAAGGAGGAAGGAGAAAGGGATGGCGAGGGAGCGGGTCCCGGGCATCCTCCCAGACGCGTCTGAGCCGCCTGAAAGTGCGAAGCCGAGGCTGCCCCAGTCGGGTCCGGCCAGGAGAGCCCGAATTAGCCTTTTTCAGTAGCCCCCTACCCGAGCCCACGGGTCCCCACATCTCCAGCCCCTCCCGCACGCCGCCGCAGCCGCGGGCGAGCCCGTCCCTTCCACGTGCCAGCAGACCCGCCCCCGCCCGGCCCCCGCACTCTCACGGGGCTGGGTCACTCCCCGGCCTCCGTGGCGAAGGGGTGCGAGAGCGTGTTGCAGGCGCCCCCTGCCGCCTCTCCGGAGACCAGGCGGCCGCCCCAGTGCAGACCCTGGCCGGGCCGGGACGCCCCTGCAGATGGGCCGGGGCGGAGCAGCGAGCCGGGCACCGCCCTCGGCCCGCCCGCCGAGGAGGGGACGCTAGCGGGAGGCTGAGCCCGCGGCGCGCGCCCGGGGACCCGTCGCACTCTGCACTCGGCCGCCCGGGCTGAGGGGACGGGACGGCTGCGGGCGCGGGCTCAGCGGGTCGGGAGCTGAGTCAAGGCCGGAGCCGGAGAAGCAAAGGGAGGCGAGAGGACAGTGCACCGAGATGGCGGCCGCAACGGCGGCGGCGGCGGCGGCAGCGGCGGGGGAAGGGATGGAGCCTCGAGCGCTGCAGTACGAGCAGACCCTGGTAAGTGAAACCCAGGGTTGCCCTGCCCTGCCACTGCTGCAGGTCGCCCTGGAAAGTGTGAAGACAGGCGGCCTACCCTAACCCGGCCTCGGCCTTTCTCAGCTGTGGAAACTGAGGTTCGGGATCCGCCAGGCTCTATGGGTTCGGAGTGTTGGAAAGCTGCTTGCTGGTTTCTGACTGAGACTGGTGGCCTGCAGAGGACAATGACACCAGGTGCTTGGCCCAGGTGTCCTTCCCCTTACCCCCTTTAGCATACACGTTTTTGTTTTCTTCACTTACCACTCGAGCCCAAGTTACAGCAGCCCAGCTCTGAGCACTATCTATGCCACTCAACTTTCTCCACATGTCTGTCTACATTAACACCCTCCCTGGGTCCCTGCAATGTACATGGTGCGAAGCTGAGCCTAAAGACATAGGAAGTGATCAAACCCAACCCTTGCCTTTAACGGCTCAAAGCCCAACATTGACAAGAACTCCTCAGTCGACCCTGTTGGGAAAGGTGGCTTAGGTGACTTTTTGGCACCCTGGGGACTTGAAGCTTTAGGGCTGCTTTAGGGCGGACTCAGGAAGCAGGAATGGGTGTGAGAACTGAAACCTTTGTTCTAGCTGGATCTAGCCAGGTACCCCACCACCACCACCCACGCCCATGGAGTGTCCCTTGACCTCATAAGAAGCAGGGGTCCTGAGCTTTGAGGTGACTCATGGCCACCATTGCTAAGAAGCCATTCAGGCTCGTGTCACTAGAGTGGGGGACCAAGCCCTCAGGAAAGAAACTGGCTCCTTTTTTATCAGCTTAGGCTGGAATTTGCCCGGGAGGGTGGCAGGGAGGAACCTCTATAGGAGAGGGCCTGGGCTGTAACTGAGTCAGAGAGGTGCCCAATCACCAGAGACTGTGAAACAGGATAACTGGGAGAGGTGGTAGGTATGAGAACAGTGCGGATAGTGGAGGCAAGCCCTTTTGTTGGAGATGGCCGGTACCCTGGTCATCCACGGGCCATGGAAGCCAGGCACCTAACCTCCGAATGGTGTCTCTTTTGCCCCAGCGGCTGCTCCATCTCCTGTGTCTGGAATGAGTTCCCAGGGTCAAGAGCTTGGCTCTGGCCTCTCCCACTTCCCCTCCTACCCTTTTGTCTCGCCCTCACCTCCTCCCACCTGCTGTGTTTCTGTACACCCTCCTCCTCCCTGCCCCACACTTGGTGTTGCTTTCCTAGACTCTCCTTTCTGCCTTTCCTCTGAAGTTCCTCTTCTCCCTGCGTCTGCCTTTCTTCCATGTCTCACCCTGTGTCTCTATCTTTCCCTCCCCCCCCCAGCCCCAACAGGAGCCCTTTGTGTCCTGAAGCTCCGCGGGTGGCAGCCAGAATCTGCACCTCCCCACCCCCCAACACACGCCCAGCTTGGCAGGTCCAGCCATAACACTCTCCCTTCCTTCCCATCAGCCTCGCTCGTATCTATCCACAGCCTTGCTGTCTACAGCTCGCGTCCCTCAGACCTGTCACTGGCCCCAAGAGCAGTCCAGAGTAGGACTGAGGCACCCAACACTGCCAACCCACCCAAAGAGGCTTTCCATGTCAGCCCGCTGACAGGCCAGCGGGTTGGGGAGCGGAGAATGAGGACAAGGGGATTAGGGTGGGTGGGACACGGGTGCAGCTGAGTTGGTCCCAGGCCAGAGGCCCAGCAGGAACGTGATAAGGATTGGGGCTGGGACCTCCTAGGCCCAGCTCTGCTGCCCCAGCTCCACCAGGCTCTTACTGTAATGTGCCCTTGACCACCCCTCATGCTCTGACCTTCCCTCCTCCCACCTTCAGACCGCCTTGGGGTTTTCCATCTTCTCCCTCCTCTGGACTCTTCTCTCCCCTCCACCCCTGACTTACTAGAAGAGGACCGATTATTCTGCCACCCCCAGAGTTATGACCCTGTACCTTGCCTGTCCCCATCACTCTGGCCAGGACAGCCCCCGCAGTCTGCAATGCGCATTGTTCCCACACTCTGAGTATAAACTGGATTCAAGATGGGGTGTACCATGTGGGAGCTGGGCGAGGGGCGGGGTCAAAACCCAGGAGCGCTCCAGTTTCCCCACCTCAGCCACTCAGGCTCCTGCCACTGTTGTCCATTGCTCCAGATGTATGGCCGGTACACTCAGGAACTCGGGGCCTTTGCCAAGGAGGAAGCTGCCCGGATCCGCCTGGGAGGGCCTGAGCCCTGGACGGGGTCCCCTTCTGCCCGGGCTACCCCAGAGCTCCTAGAATATGGACAGAGCCGATGTGCCAGATGTCGCAGTAAGATCCAGATTGGGGCAGGGACCCGGGTGTTGTATCCTGAGGGAGACAAGGCCCACTAGAGCGGCCCGTGGGGGAGGGGAAAAACGGCAGGGCCGCCTTTGGGCCAGCTTCTTATGAGTCTCCTCTGCTTGCTTCCAGTTTGTTCTGTACGTTGGCACAAGTTCCTAGTGTCCAGGGTTGGTGAAGACTGGATCTTCCTGGTCCTGCTGGGGCTCCTCATGGCATTGGTCAGTTGGGCCATGGACTATGCCATCGCTGTCTGTCTACAGGGTGAGGGCAAAAGCTGGGGAGGGCTAGCCTGCCTCCTGCATGCCACAGTTGTTTAGGTAACCTGGCTACCTAAACGGGCCACCTTCTCTGGCCATTCTGACTGACTGCCGCTTGCACGGACACACCTTCCTACCTTCCCTCCACAACGGGCTTATCTGTGCCAGCTTTGTCCCCATTAATGACTCTTCCCTCTGTCCCAGCTCTGTCCACTCGACTCACCACTGTGTCCAGCCGCAGGCAGGGTGCGGGTGTGTGTGCACTCAAGTCCAGCAAGCATGCTTTCTGCCCACAGCTCAGCAATGGATGTCCCGGGGCTTAAACACCAACATCCTACTCCAGTACCTGGCTTGGGTCACCTACCCTGTCGTCCTCATCACTTTCTCTGCCGGATTCACCCAGATCCTGGCCCCACAGGCTGTCGGTAGGATAGGAGGCGCTGGGGGAGGCTCAGGCTTCCCGGACTGCACTTATCAGACGACGTTCCTGGGCATGTATCTTTGCAGGGTCTGGCATCCCCGAGATGAAAACCATCCTTCGGGGAGTGGTGCTGAAAGAATACCTCACCCTCAAGACCTTTGTAGCTAAGGTCATTGGGCTAACCTGTGCTCTGGGCAGTGGGATGCCCCTTGGCAAAGAGGTAATTGCAGGTTGGGGAATGAAGGAGTCCCTCCCATTGGAAGAAAAGGCCAGGCGAAAGTCCAGAAAGTCCCGTCCCTTCTCACTCCAACCCCTACCTGCAGGGACCCTTTGTGCACATTGCCAGCATGTGTGCCGCCCTGCTCAGCAAGTTCCTCTCCCTCTTTGGGGGTATCTATGAGGTAAGAGGAAAGCCCTAAGATCTGGGGGAGGGGAGGGTGGGCTGCTGAGCCCAAGCTGACACTACCTCCCATCGTTGCCAGAATGAGTCCCGAAACACAGAGATGCTAGCTGCCGCATGCGCAGTAGGAGTGGGCTGCTGCTTTGCTGCACCAATCGGAGGTAGGCGGGCTCCCGCCAGCACAGCTTAGCCCTGCATCTGGCCTCTCCTCCTGTACCCTCTTCCCCTGGGAGTTAAGTCCACAGGTCAGACCCTGGCCTCAAGGGCGATGTCCTCTGCCCCCTGCAGGGGTCCTATTCAGCATTGAGGTCACCTCCACCTTCTTCGCTGTTAGGAACTACTGGCGGGGCTTCTTCGCGGCCACCTTCAGTGCCTTCATCTTTCGAGTCTTGGCAGTGTGGAACCGTGATGAAGGTGGGACTCTCAGGGGAGGGGGATCTGAGGGATTTTAAGTGGGACACAGGTTAACCCTGCCCTACTTCTTCTGCCCTTTAGAAACCATCACAGCTCTCTTCAAAACTCGGTTCCGACTGGACTTCCCCTTTGACCTGCAGGAGCTGCCAGCCTTTGCTGTCATTGGGTAAGGAGCTGAGGGCAGGGTGTGGGTCAGGACGGAGGTTGCCGTGAAAAGGCGTGTACTTCTCGTGGAATCTACCCCTGCACTTCCTTCTTCTTTAGCATTGCGAGTGGCTTCGGGGGAGCCCTCTTTGTCTACCTGAACCGGAAGATTGTCCAGGTGATGCGGAAGCAAAAAACCATCAACCGCTTCCTCATGCGGAAGTATGTTGGCCAGACTGTTCTCCAGACTGTTCTGGGTTGTCTAAGGACTACATGGGGAGAGAGGGAGGCATTGAGGGTCTGAAGTAGAGGCCCAGTCTAAATAAGGCACTTCGGGGTACCACAGATCTGTGACCTCAGCACTGCAGAGGCTGAAGCAGGACGACTGTAGCAAATTCTAAGCCATCTGTGGCTACAGTGTGACACTGTGTCTCTCAAATGAAAACATAAAGGTTGCTGAACTTGGGAACTCACTCCTCTGATGCTGAGAAACCACCCGGGAATGGTCACTGCTGAGCCGCAGGCAGTGGCTGGGCACAGGGATAAAAGACTGAGGTTTTCTCAGGTTTTCAGGCCCAATCCAGACGGCAGATAGTGTTTGTACCTCAGTTTACCCCATCACTGGTGTGAATGGATAAGCTCTCTCCAGCACATAGCTCTCGAGAGCCTGAGACCTGGGGATGTGAAGGTATCTGAGGCATGAGAGCTGCCTCCGACAAGGCTTCCCGTCAGCTTTATGAGTGACCTTGGCTTCTTCCACACTGCCTTCCTGGCTGGCCTGGAACTCAGAGATCTACCTGCCTCTGCCTCCCAGTGCGATGGTCAAAGGTGCAAGCCACTGCACCCAGCTCACACTGCTGTCCCTCAAGTCACCACAGAGGAGCAAATAGTGACAGAGCCATCTTTAAGCCCTCGTAACACTCGCCCTTCAGCCTCGGCTTCTGAGAACAGACGCGACCACAGTTCAGACTTCTCCAAGAAAGGGCTAGACATGCATTTGCTGTTTTCCTCCTCTGGGGTCAGGAAGGATCCCTTTCTCCTCTGGGGTCAGGAAGGACCCCTTTCTCTCGGCTCTTAGAATAACTCCAGTCCACCATTACCCTTGGAGCTGTGGCATCAAACACAGTAAAAAGGACTTCCTCCCAGGCTCTGTACTTTGATATATAAGTCAAGGCCCTGCTCCGATCTTAGTCCTGAGGTAAATAAAGGCTCCTGGCCTATGGGGGTGTCACTTGTCTGATGCTGTGATCCTCTGTCTTTAGACGGCTGCTCTTTCCGGCATTGGTGACTCTGCTCATCTCCACTCTGACCTTTCCCCCTGGCTTTGGACAATTCATGGCCGGACAGGTAGCCCCTATCAGACTTGTGACACACACACCCTGCCCCCCAGCAGCACGACTGGGACCCCTTGTTCCCATGCACTCCTTCCTGGGGTCCTGTGCCCCAAACCTGAAGCTCTGTGTTCTCTAGCTCTCGCAGAAAGAGACCCTAGTCACTCTGTTTGACAACCGGACATGGGTCCGCCAGGGCCTGGTAGAGGATCTAGAACTACCCAGCACTTCACAGGCCTGGAGCCCACCACGTGCCAATGTCTTCCTTACTCTGGTCATCTTCATCCTCATGAAGGTGAGCCCCTTCCACAGCTGTATACCACTAATGTTTACCCAGGCCGCTAAATGCAGGGCTTAGCTCAAGCACTTACCATGAATCAGAATACTGGGAGAAAGGGACTCCATCCCTGTTCTTAAAGATGGCAAGCCAAAAGATGTAACTGCCAAAACAGTTAGTTGGTCAGATGTGAGAATTTGAACCCAAGCCATGTAGTTCTTGAGTCCTTTCTTTTCTCTTTACCCCTGGGGATCCGGGCTCGCTGGGGAGACTGTGCCTGAAAGTGAGCAAGGCCTGCTTCCCTGAGGCCTGTGTTCCACACCCATCCTGCCTACAGTTCTGGATGTCTGCGCTGGCCACCACCATCCCAGTGCCCTGTGGGGCCTTCATGCCCGTGTTTGTCATTGGTGAGTCTGCAGCTGCCCCTCCCAGCCTGCACCCTTCTCTCCCTCTGGCTCGTAGAGTCCTTTTCTGCCCAGGAGTGGGTTTTGACCCAACTCTAGCCCAAACCCCAACTCCCGTAGGGCTGCCCCCTTTACTAAGTGACCCACCGGCCCCTCCCCCACCCCTCTGACCCTCTCTCTTCCTAGTGTTCCCCCACTACCTCTTTCTCTTCCTAAAACCCTCCCTGAAGGAGCAGCGTTTGGGCGGCTGGTGGGCGAAAGCATGGCCGCCTGGTTCCCAGATGGGATTCACACGGACAGCAGCACCTACCGGATTGTGCCTGGAGGCTATGCCGTGGTTGGTGAGCACCCAGTTCTATCTGCTTTGTGGTGCTGGGGATCAGACCCAGGGTATTGCACATGCTGGGTGTGTATTTACACTCCAGCAGAGTCCCCAGTCTATACCTGCATTTGGAGAGCCCTGCTCCAGCTAGACCGTGGGGCTCTGGTGCCCCCTGCTGGCAGGCCCCAGTACTCTATGGGCCCATCCCGAGGGACTCCCAGAGACCCTTGCCCTGGGGAAGGGACAGTAGCCTGAGGACCCGAGCATCCTTAGGAAACTGAGCATGGCTGTTCCCAGGGGCAGCTGCGCTTGCAGGAGCAGTGACACACACAGTGTCCACAGCAGTGATTGTCTTCGAGCTCACGGGCCAGATCGCTCACATTCTGCCGGTCATGATTGCTGTCATCCTGGCTAATGCTGTTGCCCAGAGCCTGCAGCCTTCCCTCTATGACAGTATCATCCGCATCAAGAAGCTGCCCTACCTGCCTGAACTGGGCTGGGGCCGCCACCAGTATGAAGGGCCCAGTGCAAGGAGGGTGGGAGTGAGGGGTAGGCCTCCCAGGACCCTTCAGCCCCACCTCCAGCAATGTCCCTTACCAGTAAGGCTGAGACCCTCGCTATTTTGCTCTGCATTAGAGCTGCCCTCACCCTGCGGCAGGGGGAGGGGCGGTCCTGTAGTTGGGGCCTCTACTGACCCAACCCAAGCGGAGAGTAGAGAATACTAACTGTCCCAGGGCCCTCCACTCCTGTCACCTGTGGGTGTCCAGCCTCCCTCATGACACGGGGTGATGGTAATTCTGGGCCGGTTTTCCATGCTGAGTACACACTGAATGCCCAATTCTATCTCCAGGCAGTACCGGGTGCGAGTAGAGGACATCATGGTTCGGGATGTGCCCTATGTAGCCCTCAGCTGCACTTTCCGAGACCTGCGGTCGGCACTGCACAGAACCAAGGGCCGTATGCTGGCCCTAGTGGAGTCCCCTGGTAAGGCCAGGAGGGGTTCCAGGTGTCATGGGCATCGGGAAGGATCGGGGAGCCCAGAATGAGGTTTTCCCTTAGGTCTCAGCCTCTATCTAGGGCTCCAGAAGGTGGCAGGTAGTAGGTCACACTCCCAGCTCCCGAGTCTCTTCCCTCTCTGTCCAGAGTCCATGATCCTGCTGGGCTCCATCGAACGCTCACAGGTGGTAGCACTACTGGGAGCCCAGCTGAGCCCAGCGCGCAGGCGGCAGCACATGCAAAAGCTAAGAAAAGCCCAGATGTCTCCACCATCAGATCAGGAGAGCCCCCCTCACTCTGAACCGTCTATCCGCTTCCAGGTAAGGGGAAAAGGCTCCATCCCCACACATACTGCTCAAATGTCAGCCTGTAGCCTCGTAGGTCCTGAGCCATAGTCTCCCGGCCCCTTCCTGTCTATGCAGGTGAACACAGAGGACTCGGGCTTCTCTGGAACCCACGCGCAGACTCACAAGCCCCTGAAGCCTGCTCTAAAGAGAGGGCCCAGCAACGCCACAAGCCTCCAGGAAAGTACCACAGGTGAGCCATTTCTCCTCCAGCTCAGACAGAGCCCGAGCCACCTGCCACTGGGTGAGGCTACCCAGGTGGGGTGGGGGGAGGAGTTGGAAGAGCCTTCGCCCTTCCTTCTGCGCCTCACCCCATCCACCTTGCCCCTCTGGACCTTGGGTTTGGAACACAGGCAACATGGAATCGGCAGGCATTGCCCTCAGAAGCCTCTTCTGTGGCAGCCCACCTCTGGAGGCAACATCGGAAGTGAGTAGGCCGGCCTCTCCCTCTCCTGCCTGCCCAGCTCCCTTTCTGATCCTCCCAGTTAACCCTACAATGACTCTCCCACGCGACCTGCTTCCGGCTCTCCTGTCAGCTCTACCCTTGCGGTGTGCCCTTCCTCCCGGGCTCCATGCCATCCTTCACGTCCCCTCTCCCTATAACCTCAACTCCTCTCTGCTTTGGCTCTGACAAAGTTGGAAAAGTCGGAATCCTGTGACAAGCGCAAGCTGAAGCGGGTCCGAATCTCCCTGGCGGTACGTGTGCCCCTCCCCCCCGCAGCTCAGGAGCACCAGGCAGGGGGGCTGGGGTTCTAGGTGGGACAGACCTCCCAGAGCTGGGGGTACATCCACCTTCCTGTCTTCCTCCTAGAGTGACTCAGACCTGGAAGGCGAGATGAGTCCTGAGGAGGTAAGATGCCACTAGCCTCTGGACTGTCTCTTCCTGGGTGTGTTGTCTTGGGAGGAAGGCTGGCAACCCAGGCTTTGGGGAGGTGAGAGTGGAGTTCTGGGTTCCCTCTCCCTGCTCCTCAGTCTCTTCTCCTCAGATCTTAGAGTGGGAAGAGCAGCAGCTAGATGAACCAGTCAACTTCAGCGACTGCAAAATCGACCCCGCCCCCTTCCAGCTGGTGGAGCGCACATCTCTGCACAAGGTAGGACAGGGTAGGGACCTGATAGTCCTACCTAGGTCTGCACTCAGACCAGTGTGGTCGGAGGGGATAGGAGATGGTACACTTGGTTCTTCCCGGCCATGGGTGTCTGTGAGCCGAGACTCAGCCTTGTCCTGCTCTTCAGTGGAGCCAGGCACCACTTTTCCTCTGCTCAGTTACCCCATGGAATTCTGGACCAAAGCAGCAACAAAGACACAGCTTGAACTGGGTGGAAGCCAGAAGGCCAGGCCAGGGTCAGAGCTAGGCAGGAGGCTGCCAGAGCCCAACAAGGCTGATACACACCCAGGCTGGAAAAAAGCGGGGAGGGGTTGAAAAACAGGCCAGATAAGAAAATCTAATAAACAAGCTAACAAACCGTCATGAGCGTTGAGGCCACTGCAGTGAAGAGATAAACAAAGATGAGAGCCGCCGGTAGGGGGCTTGGAATGTCAGACCCCAGAGAGCCTAACGCGCTGCAGCAATCCTAGGGAGAACTGGTGGAGGAGATCCGGAAGATAGCACAGCAGAGGAGGCAACCGGAGGAGGAATGCGTACAGATAGATGGAGGCAAACAGCCCCACACATGAAGGTGGCGGCTCCCTAAGCTGGGGCGGCCGGCCGGCACACTGGAGACCAGGGAGTGTGAGCTACCCCGCCAAAGCCAAGGGGTAGTTTAATCCCATTTTAACAGACCTATGTGTAAGCCTCCTCAGGTACAGACAAGAGTGACAGGTAATGGGATCTTTGGTCCAAGGCGTCAAGGGTGGCTGGCGTTGACACAAACTTGTTATAAAGTCAGCATACCAAACATATACGAGCAGAGGCCACTAAACAAAACAGCTGGGTGGTCGTGGCCCACGCCTTTAATCCCAGGAGAGGCAGGCAGATCTCTTGGAGTTCAAGGCCAGCCTGGTCTACAGAGCTATTTCAAGGACAGCCAGGGCTACACAGAGAAACCCAGTCTCAAAAAACAACAAAGCAAAAACAGCAAAAGGAACTCATGGAGACTTTCAGATCTAGACCTCAGCTCAGAGTGAGGAAGTGCCTAGGGCGGAGGAGGAGAGATGGGAGAGAAGGTACAGTGAGCCGTCCTTAGAGACCGGCCTCCGAGACCTCAGGTTTTCGCAGCCATCTGTTTTCTTTTCCGAGACAGGATCTCATATAGCACAAGCAGGCCCCCCAGTGTGACAGGTGGTGGTCGCAGGAGACTGCAGGCACGCACCATCACAGCCTGCTAGGATTCCCTTGGTTCTCTGTCATACATAATGGTCCTGAGTTGAGTGCCCACTGTCTGCCAGGTGCTGTGCTAAGGTCTTCCGTGTGGTTAACTCAGTTCTCACGGCCATGCTGACCGTAACACGACATTCCAATGTGACAGGTTTCTCTGTAACCCTGGCTGTCTTGGAACTGATTCTGTAGACCAGTAATATCACTCTCACCGTCTATAAACCTCACAATGGATCAGCCACCATAAGCAACACAGCACTAAAGAACACAGAGATCTACCTGTCTCTGACTCCCAAATCCTGGGATTAAAGCCATGCACTGCCACCGCCTGGTATGTCAATCCAATTATTATAGAGGAAAAAAAATTGTAAAATAAAATTGAATAAAGAAACTAAGTAAGCCGGGCAGTGGTGGCACACACCTTTAATCCCAGCACTTGGGAGGCAGAGGCAGGCGGATTTCTGAGTTCGAGGCCAGCCTGGTCTACAGAGTGAGTTCCAGGACAGCCGGAGCTACACAGAGAAACCCTGTCTCGAAAAATCAAAAAAAAAAAAAAAAAAAAAGAAAGAAACTAAGTAAATTGCCCAAAGTCACACATCCAGGGAGCAGCCACGCTGGGCCTGGACCCAGACACAGTCCGACTTAAAATCCTGTGGTCGCACAGTAGGAAAGTCATTGCCTACATCAGTCTTCCAGTCAGGCCAAGGCCTAGCTCTCCTGGCAAAGTGCTCAGAATTCTTTCAGAAGGCTCCGTTGTCCTTCTCCCTGTCAGGTTAGTTCCCAGGCCACATAATGTGGGCCCGCCCACCAATGGGCTCCCTGGTGCCCAATTAAATTAAAATGGAAAAGAACAAAGTAGGTGTTTGTTATAAACTTAAAATACCACCAGAAAGGAAGAGCCCCCAAGGAACCACTAACAAAAGTACAGAGGATGGGAATGATAAAAGATGAGAATTCTACAGCTTCGGTTCTAAATTAGAATCTACTTACTAAGAAAGCAGTAAGCAGTCTTAAGTTCAGGAGGGGCGCTTTCAGAGGGCAAGAACCGAGACTCTGGGAACCTCACGGTAGTGGTTATAGCTCCAGTGGGTAGAGATGAGGAGACTGGAGAGGGAGCCCGAGGTGACACAGCAAGGCTGGCTGAGCCCAAGTCCTCTCTTGCCTGGCTGTAGATCAGCCATTCTGGGCTCCCCTATCTACAGGTCGGAGCGGCTTAAACAGTATGGTGGTTGTGTGCCTGCAGTCCCCGACACCCGGGAGGTCGGGGGAGGTCAAAGCCATCCAGGAGCGCTACAGTTCAAGACCACCCTGATAGGAGAGACCTTCCCTCTCCAAAAGCCTGGGCCACTCTGTGGAGTCCTGGAGCTTCTTAGGTTTGAAAAAGCCCTAGAATGGCAGAGCCCAGCTGGAGAGGCAGGAAATAAGAAAACTCATTGCATTCTCACTCCAGAGCATAGTGAGGCAGAGCAACGGCCAAAGTGGAGCTGCGACTAGTGTGGCAGCTGCAGGCACAAGCTGGACACAGACCTGTAAGAGCACATCGCCCGCTAGGTCACTAATTAGGAATGAGCAGGGAAATGGAACTGTTTAATAGCTCCTTCAGAGAAGGTGAGGAGGATTACATCACCTTAAGCTAGATCTTAGGGCAAAGATGTTTCCTCCAGGAGAAGACAAGGAAATTAAGGCTAATTTGTAGCATGTAGGGTTCGTTATATAACAAGAGATTGCTAACTATGTGACAATTATAGGTATTGAAGAAACATGACTTCAAAGACAATTTCTAAGATGGGTGTGGTTGCACACACCTGTAATCCAATACCTAGGAGGCAGAGGCAAAAGCAGCATTGTAATAAGTTCAAGGACAGCCTGGGCAAGTAGTGAACCAGAGCCACTGCTCAGCGGGTATGCCTTGCCCAGCATATGTGACACCCTAGCTTCAGTCCCCAGACTACCAACACTGAGACTCAAGTATGCCGTGTCTTGTCCTTCCCATAATTTAGTATAAGAAAATATGTAAGGCACGAGGCACTTGGGACCGCCCATCTTGAATCACCTGTTATGCCGAGAGGCTCATAAATGTCCCCCAAATAGTAGATAACCAATTCCAGGAAATGCCGAGAGCGGTTTTCAAGACAGCAGATGGGAACTGTAGATAGTGCCTGAAGCCTGGTGGTCACATCTGATGACTTGGGAAAGCATGATACAAGCAGTCTTGAGACTTTGGGTTCTAAGCTTTGGGACACAGGACATTCTTAGAGCTCAAATGTCCCTCCAGCAGTCCCTCCCACTGTCACATCCCCAGTTTGCCCCGGAACCCGCTGGCTTGTGATTCTGAGCTATTCCCTCGAGTATCAAGCCGTGTTTCTGCTCCGTTCTGCAGACCCACAGCATCTTCTCGCTGCTGGGAGTGGACCACGCTTATGTCACCAGCATTGGCAGACTCATTGGGATTGTTACCCTAAAGGAGGTGAGGTGACATGGCCAAAGCCACTTATACTTCCAAATAGCATCAGAGCTGTCTGGCTCCCCCAGAGGAAGTGCTTGGGAGGAGTCTGGGGCACACATCTGACTTTTACTTTTCCAGCTCCGGAAGGCCATTGAAGGCTCTGTCACAGCACAGGGTGTAAAAGTCAGGCCACCTCTCGCCAGCTTCCGGGACAGTGCCACCAGCAGCAGTGACACAGAGACCACGGAGGTGCATGCGCTCTGGGGGCCAAGATCCCGCCACGGCCTCCCATTAGAGGGTACCCCCTCTGACAGTGATGACAAGTGCCAGTGAGCCCCTTACATTCGGCCTGCATTCTCTCTGCAACAGCAGTGACCAGAAGCTGGAACCCAAGGCCACCCTAGCTGCTGGGGATCAGCAAATGTCCTGGTGGGATGAGGTGGGGCTCTGTGGCCCCTGCCCCATCTTTGAGAAAAGGGCAAAACTAAACTGGGTTTTTACTGGAGCCTCCAATGACAAGATGTATATAGAAATTTACAAAGATTTTTATATTAATTTAATAAAACAATAAATAGAATAAACACCTAATTAGCCACTCATGTAGACACTTGTGCTGTTGGCTCATATTTTCACCTTGGATCCTCTTACCTATTGCCCAAGCCTCTGAGATTCATCCTGTGGCCACCTACCAACCCCAGTGTCCTCGTAATATCAGATCTGCCAGAGGCCTCCACCGGCTGACCAGCAACACCCTGCCTGGGACAGGCCCCCTCTCACTGTGGCTCCAGCCTTCCATTCAGCCAAGAAAAGCACTACCCTCTCCTCCCCCAAGGACAGCTACTCCCTCATGACTGTCCATTCATTGGCACAAATTTGGCTACCCTGGTGGCCCCCTTGTGGTCCTCTATGAAAGGACAAGGCCCTCCCAGCTCTGTAACAAGCAGAGCCCGTCCTTTTTCCAGTTCCGCCCTAGTGAGACTGCATGTGCCCACACAACCTTGCCATGCTGGGAAACAGCCTGTGTGGAGGGAAGGGCGGGAGGGGCTGTGAAGGGGGCAAGGGCACACTCTTTCAGCATTCCCAGTGCCTCCCAAAGAAGATCGGCTCAAAGAACAGACCAGAAACCCCCTGTCTTTAGGGAAAAAAAGGTTTAGAGACAATGGAGGGGTAGCACAGCAGAGCCCGGCCGGGCACGGGGACCCTTAGGGGACGGCTCAATCTGTAGACTCCGGGAGGGCAGGAGCCAGCCCCACCGGTGGAGGAGGTTCAGTCACACACTGCACATGGACTCGGGTGAAGAGAAGAAGCAGAGGAGAGGGGCGTGGGGGAGGGTAGAGGGGGTGTGGCTGGGCTTCCTCCTTTCCCACCTTCCCAGCCCAGCCACAACCCTCAGGTTCACATCCCAGGAGGAAATGTGGCATTTTGGATTCAAAAAACGTCATTGTCTGCCACAGCTGTAGCCATGCCCCAGGAGCCCCGGGCAAGCCCCGGCAAACCCCAAGAGTGGAAGCAGGACATGCGCCCCTAGCCTGGCCCCTGCCTCCTCTCCAAACACTTTCATGCAAAACACACAATGGAGAAGGGAGTGCTCCCAGAAGCCCTCTAAAGCTTCCGAGCCCACGTTTGGCCACAGAGGCTCTGCCCCAGGCAACAGCCCGGGGAAACGCCCCCAGCGGGCGTGTCCGGGTCACTAGTCCACCTCATCCTCCTCTAAGGACACGACCCCAGAAGAGGCCACATCAGAGACCTGCTGCCGTCTCTCCCAGCTGCCCGTGGGCGGCGGGCAGAGCAGCCGGCAGTCCTTGCAGGAATCGGGCTCCTCCTCGGGAGGGGAAAGGCAGGATTCTGAGAGCGGTGAGTTGTAAAGGGAGTCCTGGGCCTCCAAAGGACCCAGGCTGCGGAAGGCACTTTCCCGGCTGGGGGGCAGTCTGGAGAGGAGCAGCTCTTCGCCCAACATCTGAGAGGTCATCCTGGCTGGGGAGCCCAGTAGCCCATCCTCCAGGCTGCACAGGCTAGAGCACAGGGTATCTGGGGACACGGTCTGTGAACAGTCGCTCTCTGGCTCCACAGAGCCCTGGCGCACGGGCCGGGAGAATCGACGACCTGTGAAGAGGTCCTGGAGGTGGGACCCTAGAGGCCCAGCCATGTCTGTGAAGGGAAGGAAAAAAAAAACAGCTTTGCTGGCCCCATTTCAGTAGGTCAATGTGGAAACCATATAATCACAGACCCCCACGCCCGTCTATCCTTATCATAGCTTCGGGGCCAACAGGGGAGTCAGTAAGAACTGGGTAACCTGAACAAGTCTTAATTTCTCTTAATTTACTGCAGCTCCTTTCATGGTGAATTAGAAATTCTAATATCTTCTTTATCGTATTAGATCTAGAGGAGACAACCAATGCAAGCCCCATATGACCACGTAGGTCATTACTCCAAGCGGTCTGCTCACTAAGCAGGGCTTCCCACCACAGGCTTGTGCCCATCAGAAAAAGCTGTACATTTTTAAAAATTTGCTCAAAGATTATACACAGACTTTCAATAAATGTTCAAGGTTAGCCTGGGCTATATACTAAGTAGCCTGAGCTATATAGTAAGACCCTTTCTCAAAAACAAAATAAATTAAGACCAAAAAGAAATCATAAAATACTTAATATTCCACCTTGGCTTTAAGCATTCAAGTCAGTCCCCTCCAGACTACAGCAGCAGCTCTGTGCCTGCTTTAAAAGCAGGTTTGGCCTTGAAAACCTTGTTAATTAGCCAGAGGAGCAGGAACTAGTAGGTGATCTTCAAAGGCAAAGAGTCAGGGACTGGGGCAGGGGTCCTGTAAGGCCAGCCACCAGAAGCTGCAGGGAAAGCTGGCTGTGCAGTCCAGGGAACGGAGGATGAAAGAGCTGAGCACAGCTGCAAGGCCCCCAGGGTCCCTTTCTGCGAGCACTGGCCCAAAGCAAGACCCACAGGCGGGAGTACAAAGGTGCGGAGGGAACCAGAGCCAGCATCCTGCGGAGTCCAGGCCCAGCATGCCTTCCTGTTTGTTTGGGATCGCTGCCCTCTGAGGTGCTGAAGGATCATCTGTCCAGCCACAGCCAACTGAAGCCCCCTCAAAGAGGTAAGAAAAGGATACCACAGATTCTTCTGGAACCAAGGCTGTAGTATGGGACAGGGAAGAGGCACCCAGTTCCCTGGGCTTTGTTCCTTCTTTATTCTGAGAAGTGCAAGGCTCACTACAGACAATGGAGAGAGCAGGCTCAGCACCTACAGAACAGAGCTGTTCCATTTCCGAGTGCTGTCTTCCCACCTGAGTGTGGCTGCTGATCTATGTCCTCCGGCTGTCAAGGTCAGCCTGGATAGTCTCTTTCCTCCTGTCTGGAAGACCTACGTTGCTCTGAGAGGTTCAGAGTGAATCACACCTACCAGGCAAGCTCACCCCAAGTAGCAACATGAAACACTTCTCACCTGTGTCAACTCCCCCCGTGAAGTCCTCATCATAAGAGTCGTCGGTGGAGTCATCACCATCCACTGAAGACCATGCTCGGAGCTTGGCTTCTGCAATAGCAAACTGCTCGGCCACTCCTACCAGAGAGACACCGTGTTCACTGACATATACAGGAGCTAAGCTAAGACTAGGACTTGGTTTGCAGACAGGAGATGTCCCTGAGGTCTCTGGGCAGAGAGAGGTATATGGAAGAACTCCAGCCCCGGAACCAGTGAGATGAGAGGCCGCAGCCCTAGGATATATCTCTCGGACTAATTCCCTTCCGGCTACCTACCTGCCGCAAAGCGAGCCTCCTGTTCACCCTCGCTGAGGTCTGAATAGGAGGAAAAGGCTGATTCCAGAGCAGCTGGCGAGTCACTGGGCTTGTTCCAGCCCTTCCATTCAATCAGGTGAGCCACACGGCCCTGGGCCATGGCTGTGGGCTTGGTCACGTGGTCCTTCACTACCTGGGAAATACCTGGAGGTGGGAGAGAGAGGTTGGGCTGAAGGCAAGGGCTAGGGAACAGCCAGTATGGAAGTAGGTGGAAAAGGTTACAAAGTCTCTCCACGTCCTTTGGGTAGAAAAGGAAGGGCTAGGACTGATTTGCAAAAAGAAATCCCTGCAAAAGGCCCAGAGGAAATATTCCCACAGTAATCAGTCCCACAAGACACGAGGACAGGAAGGAAGGGCAAAGGGGGCAGAGGAACAGGTGCTGGGTACGGACCATGCAGGGACGATCTGGCCAGCGCAGCGATCTCCTGGATGGTTAGAGCTCTCCGGGACTTGGGCAGCATCGCGACTGTGTCTCCAACATTCACCTGAGTAATACAATACCATCAGAAGGTCGGTGCCCCGACAGAAACAACCTTTTCTCCCAGCATGCTCCCGAGTAAGCCAAGGCCCCATTGGTAGCTGGGCGCTGGAAGAATGCTAGGATGACATGTCATGTATGCCCTATATGTGGGATAATGGCACGCACAGCAGCCACTGGCATGCAGAAAGGACCAAGAAGCTGGAATGCATAAACTATCTCCCCAGGGAGCAATGGAGACTCAGGCCCAAGAGCGCAAAAGTGGATCTGAGCCTCCACTTTCCCAGCTCCCAGCAGGGAAGGAGACAAATGAAGATATGAAGAAATGTGGAAGCCGGGCGGTGGTGGTGCACGCCTGTAATCCCAGCACTCTGGGAGGCAGAGGCAGGCGGATTTCTGAGTTCGAGGCCAGCCCGGTCTACAGAGTGAGTTCCAGGACAGCCAGGGCTACACAGAGAAACCCTGTCTCGGAAAAAAGAAAGAAAAAAAGAAAGAAAGAAAGAAAGAAAGAAAGAAAGAAAGAAAGAAAGAAAGAAAGAAAGGTGGAGTAGAGCCTCTGAAGAAAGGATGGGCCTGGTGGGGTGGCACACGCCTTTAATCCCAGCACTCAGGAGACAGAGGCAGGTGGATCTCTCTGAGTTCGAGACCAGCCAGGTCTACACAGCAAGTTCCAGGACAGCCACGGCTACACAGAGAAACCATGTCCTTGAAAAAGAAGAACAGAACAAAACAAGACAAGACAGGGAATGAAGGAGAAGGGAGACAGCTAAGGCCGACGCGGTCTCAAGGTCTCCCCCTGTCCCCCGTCTGTCTTTAGATATATGTCCAGCTCTTTGTAGATTGCCTGCCAGAGCCACACACTCAGCACTACCAAAGCCAAGGCAATACGTTCTCCTCCTCACGTCTGGGTTTGTTTTCTAACTTCCTGTTTATTCATAACCATCCTGCATTTCTCAGGATCGCCATCAACTCTGCCCTGGGCTTTGCCTGCACACATCTGATCCTAAGATCCAGCGAGGGCGCCAGGGAATGTGGCTCCATTCGTGCAGCGCTTGCCTGCCATTTGAGAAAGCACTGCTTGGTCCCGAGCACCACATAAAGCAAGCTTTGTGACAACTAGAAGAGCACTTGGGAGGTGAAGCCAGATGATCTGAAGTTTAAGGTCACCTTTGGCTACTAGGAAATTGAGGGTAGCCTGATCTACATAAGACCCTATCTCAAAACCAACACACCTCTGACAACACAGACTCTCATGTTCATGCATGAAAACCTCCCTTGATACTACCCGCCCCCCACTCC
Organism: Apodemus speciosus; assembly: GCA_002335545.1. Classification (NCBI taxonomy): domain Eukaryota; kingdom Metazoa; phylum Chordata; class Mammalia; order Rodentia; family Muridae; genus Apodemus; species Apodemus speciosus. The sequence continues at coordinate 2,278,690 of BDUI01000012.1, forward strand.
TTACCTTAAGCCTCCCCGGGCCCCTCCCCAGGTTAGCACGGGTCATTGGTCCCTGAGTTCTCGTACGTTTGCAGCCAGCAAGTCTGTACCTATAATCTTTTCTGTCCTTTCATGCTCCGTCACTTCCTCTGGCTGGCCCTCTCATCTTTCCAGTCGTGACTGAAGTAGCACCCCCTCAGTGAGGCCTTCCTGATACTCAAATACTGGTCTGTCCTTTTACTAGTCTCCAGTGAGTCACTATAGTCTACCAGCGAACCATTGATGGAGCCTACTAGCCAGGTGTACAAATGGTTTTCCTTCATGGTCTTTGCCTCTTTGAGGAATTTAGCTTTTCATGATCACTGCTGCAGCCCAGTAAATGCATGAGCCAAGTGAATAAGACAAGGTATAAAGATACAGTTTACAGTTTCCCAAGAATACAGTGAATCAAAAGTCTTCACTTCAAAACTTGTGCATATATGTGTGTGTGTGTGTTTATGTATATATACACATATATATGTGTGTGTATGCATGAAATGTCATAATGAAAATATAATGGAAAAATAGTTTTGTACACTAAATCTAAATTGTTAGTTTTTTTTGGTTGTATGTGTTAGGGAAAAAGAAAACTTTTTAGAGAGATGGGAAAATGCCTCTGAGGTTAAGAGCATCTGCTGCTCTTACAGAGGACCCTGGTTTGGTTCCCAGCACCCACAGCGGGTCGCTGTTGTCAATCTAGCTCCAGGAGATGAAACACCTCTGGGCTCCCACACACATAATTAAAGATAATTTTTTAAAAATGTAAAAAGAATAATGTCTCTTTTTAGGCTCTTCCTCTGTTATTCAGACGCTTAAGGACTCTGCCACAAGAAGGCTGCTGCCTTTCCCTGAGCCTTCTTGAAGTCCAGCACTCATTTCTGCCTAATACCATCAAACTCTTTCACCGCCCTGCCCTGCCTGCCTCAGGGGAAAGGATCCAGCTTTTTTGGCCAAGGTCATCAAAGGGTTCAAAAAGACACCCTCACAAAATGCTCCCTGTAACTTGCCACAAGTGTCTCAGTAACAATGCTTAGCCCACAAACTCATTCCTTTAACATCCTCCACTCTGACGCGTGGCCCCTCCCTGCTCGGTATTACCTTGTACTCCTGAGGGAGGAGGAGATGGGAGGGTCAGAGTTAAATCTATCTGGGCTCCTAGCTCCATCCTGTACCTGACTTAAGGCTCCTTTGATAAGCCCCAGCAAATGTTTTCCTACCCTAAATGTAATTGAGGCACACACCCCCTTCCCAGCATTACCTAATTCTCCTCCATCATGGTTGGTTCCACCTGGCACAAGCGGCCTCCACCTGCCCCTTGACCTCAGGCCCATCCTCGGTCCCTCTCCTTCAGTACCTGACTGACAGGGCCTCCAGATTGGCGCCGATAGCCTCTGACCAGGCCTGTGGGAAGGAGAACCTGGCGGGTGTTTCCTGGCCCTCTCTCCCTCCCTCCCTTCTCTTCCCCCAGCCTGAGCCATCCATGCCGGGCGACACTCCGCGCAGCTGCGGCCTTGGCCCAGAGAAAAAGGTGTATATCTCCGTGGCAACCCATCACCATGCAACAGGGTCTCCTGGGATACGGCCTGGGATGCGCTGACGTCAGCACCGAAGGCGCTAGCAAGCCAGCCCGCTGGCACCACGCCGAGCAGAGCAGACCGGCGGGGGCGGCCTGCCGGATAGCGCCTCCGCTCGCAGGAAAAAGAGAACCCGAAGCAGGATGGTGGGGCAGGGATGGGGAGGGGTCACACGAATCCTCAATGTGAACGCCCCCCCCCTCCAAACATGCAGAGAAAAGGCGCAGCACCTCTGGCAAGTCCTGGCTGTCCACGGAAGAAGGACGCGGGGACCGGCTCCAGCCTCGGAGAGTCCGAGCAGATCCCAGGGAGGACAGAGAGAGACCTCGAGGGAGTTCGATCCACTCCACAGCCCAGGCAGGGTCCGAAGCCACTGAGGAGTCGGAGGGAGGGAAAGGTGTTCATCTGCATTCCCCACTTCTATCAAGAATGCTATTTCCACCCGTGTTGCCGTGTCATTTTTTATCACCCCTCCCCCATCTCACAGACTATCTGAGACCACGCACCTACTCTTCTGAAACCCCCTATCCCGAGCTGACTGTGGCATCCCTAAGGACACCTTCCTCTACAACTACTTTGCCATCAGAACTTAAGGTGAAACCCAAACATGGGTAAATCCTGAACTCTTCTCCCAGCTTCTCAACCCTTGGAAAGTACATGAAATTTGCCCACCAGCACTGCCCTCCTCTCCCACTCTCCTTCTCCCCGGATTCTTTCCACTCGCCAATCTCTACTGGCCTATCATTCTATTCTTTTCCAACAAACCCATGGCTTTTCTAAGTTTCACCCTTGTAACCTAATGGCCCCAACCTGAGTCTCCTGCTTTCAGTCTGTTTCCCAATATCTAAACCATAGTGATTTTCCTCTCCCATCTGGCGTTCCTTTCTCCTGTTTCCCATCACGGCCCAGGTCACAGCCATGATCTCTGCTCTCACCTCTGCGACTTGTCTGACAAGTCCATCGTCCTCCAGGTCCTTCGCGCTGCCACAGAAACATTTTGCCCAGCACAGAAATCATAGGCATGCTGGCTGTGCTGATGCAGGAGCCTAAACCTGAACTGCCTCAGGCTCAGCTTCCAGTTCTATTCTTGTTTTGGCTCCGGATGCTGTGCCAGTCCCCTCCCCACTTGGAACCTGTGCCTAGTCACAGAAGGAGAACACTCCTGTCTCATAGCTTTGAGGAAGTGGGAGTGCCACGGACCTCGCCAAGTTCTCTGGCTGTGGAGCTGAGGCTCATCCTTAGCTTACACAGTGCCAACTGGCCATGTACATCACAACTAACCTTTTAGCTGGAGCAGGCGTCTCTGTCCCTGGGCCTCGGCCAGCTGGTGGTCCCCAGAAATGCTACCAACCAGAAAGAAGGCAGGTTACTGGCTAGGTCTGATCCCTAGTCGTACCTAGCCAGGGCTCTCAAGGCCAGTCCTGGTCAGTTAAACTCTTTCCCCGATTACAGAGACTACAGGGAGGGATGACTTCCTGAACTCCACGCAGACCAGCAGAGTCAGAGAGCACTGCTACCTCTCAAATTCAGAACCCACGAGGTCATTTCTGGGACTACAAATGTTAGAATTTAAGGGAAGTACAATTTTCAGCCAGAGTTTACTTGCAAAACACCTCAGATATCAACCAGACTAATGCTTTGTGTGACTGACCACCTGCTTGGAGGTCCTAGGACCCATTCCAAACTCATTCCTTGACACAGGAGGTAGGCAGGCTGACCTAGAGTTAAAAACGCTCCTCACCGCCCCCACGCCCCCCAACCCCCACCCCTCATTTTCATGGAAACCAAGGCCTGAGCAGGACTCAGCTGCTACAGGAAGAACTGATGATGTCCTGTCTCTGGACTTTTTCTGTTCAGGGTAAACGTGATTTGGTAGTTTTGGGTTTGGCTTTTTTTGGGGGGTGGGGGGCTGTAATAGGATTAAAATCTGTGAGTGTGAGAGTTATCAGTTTGCTCACAGATGCCCCACCTGGGGCTTCAGACCCTTTAATCAACCAGATGGTTCTGAAGCTTGGAGCAAGTGTTAGGCAAAAATTCCGTGGTGAGGTACTTGACCAGCATTTTGCAGGTTGACTCCTGAGGATAATAGCACCCCGGCAGGAGAGGCAGGATCACAGCAAAGCCACTCCTAAGACACAGATCGGAGAGGTAGGTGTAGGAAACGAAGTATGTAGATAGAAAAGACTAGTTGCCAGGAACCGGGAAGGTGGGGGCCGCAGGTTGGCCTGCGGCTCCCAGGCTGTGCCCCTGCAGGCACTCTCAGCAGCAGGAATACAGGCAAAAAGGCAGAAGGTGAGTACACCACGGAAAATCCCAGGAGCAGGCAGGCCACAGGAACAAGCCAGAGTCGGGTTAGCCCCCTCGCGGTACGCTCATCTGGCCCAACCCGCCTCCCTGACGCAGGCTCCTCCCTCTCCTTATACCAGCCCCCTCCTCACCGCCCCTACCACCCACGGCCCCACCTGGCAGCTATGTAGCCCGACTCCCTATCCATGCTCCGGCCTCCGCCTCTTACCCTGACCGGCTGAGCGCCGAGAGCCAATACAGCCCATGGCAAGGTACCCAGGCACGCTAGCCCGCGCTCGGGACCCGGGCCATCGCCTTGCAGAGGGTCGGGCCGCGGTCACCACCAGGGAGGGGACAGCCTGTGAGAAGGGGAGGGGGTGGGAGCAGCGCGTCTGCTGCCGCTCCCGGGAGAGGGGAACAGGGCCGGTGACGTAAGCGTGGGGCCGTGCCCACCCAGAACAGGCGGGGCAAAACTACGTCACAGCCACTCAGTGACAGCCTGGGTCTCACAGCATCTCCAGTCCACTGCGGAGCCATACTGAGGACAGAAGCCGGTATGTCCATTTTACATAGGACATCCCATTTATGGCTCTTACAAGGCCCTCAAACTCAGAGCTCGGATTAATCTGGTAGGAGCAAAAGTACCCTACAGCACTCGTCGCCCGTTGGCCTGTTTAGTCTTGTCAACCTGATCTGGAGATCTCAACTCTCCAGAAAAGCAACTCCCCAGGTTCCCAAAATTTTCTGACAGGTAAAAACACACTATCAATGATACAGTGACCAAATCTGGTAAAATGCCCACCTATCCATTCTCCTCCAACGGTGCAGATCAGTAAAGAGGCAATAAACTTAATTGAATTCATGTTTAATAATTACAGGCACCGTGCCCCCCCCTTTCCCCTGCCCAGGCAGCAGCAGGGGTGGTGCAGGGGCTGGGGCATATGCCCCCAGCAGCGAGGACGGCAGTCCCAAGAGTGATTTCAGAAAATAAAAAAGGACCCTAGAGGCAGGCGGTAGTGCCCCTCCCCCCGCAAAGACACACCAAATTTCAAGACTTTATATATATCTCTGTGCCCTGGGGGGAGGAGAGAGACACTTGGCAGCATCCTGGAGGGGGGGGCCCAGGCAGCCCCAAGCCATCCTGCCTCATCAGCCACTTTATTAGCTCAAGACACATCGCACTACAGGCACCCACTGCCACTGCCGCCACTGCCGCCGCCGCCGCCCCCCTGCAGTCCAGGCGGCTGGCTGGCTGGGCCATCCACGTGTCCATGGCTCCAAGTCCCCTGCCCCACCCGCCATCAGTTGTGATCAGACTCCTCTTCCTCAGCCTCACGAAGCCAATTGAAGAATGCTGTGACAGATTTAAGGGCCACACCCTTGCCCTGCTGTTCAGCAGGGTCCTTGCTGCTCTCCCAGCTGTAGAAGGCATCTTCCTTCACTACATCCTCATCATATAGAGCATCAAAGAACATCCGAAGCAGGTCTGCAAGCCACAAGGACATCAATTAGGTGACTAGCCAAAGCTTTAGCAGTCTGTACCCAGACATCCCTCCCAGAGACACTGCTAAACACAACTGATCTACCATCCTGGTATTCAGAGCAACTAGGCCCCTGACAGAATGCTAATCTCATGACAGAGACTACCAGCCTAAGAATGAGTTACTTAGCTATTAGCAATCCTTAGAGACAGGCATGTAAACTCAAATATTTGGGAGACTGAGGTAGATCAAATAGTAAGCTCAAGGCCAACTCTGCCTGTTTGGCAGAATTGAAAAAGGGGAAAACTGAGGCAAGTTATGGTGGTGCGCACCTTTAATCTCAATGCTCAGGAGGAAGAGAAGGGTAGATCTGGGTTTGGCACTAGCCTGGTGTGCAATAGTTCTACACAGTGAGCCCATGTCTCAAGAGAACAAAGAGGGAAAGCTGGGTGTGGTGGTGTTTCCTGCCTGGGTCTACAGATTGAGGCTATGCTGAGAAACCTTGTTTCAAAAAACCAAAATAAAAACAAGGAAAAATACTAGGCCTGGTGCCCACCAGAGGATCAAAGTTAAGGCAAGCCTGAAGTACCTGATTTGAGGCCAGCCCAGACTACTTAAGACTGCACCCAAAGGACTAAATAAAGAGCTGGAAGTGAGGCACCTGAGTTCAACTCCAGGTCCAGCATGAAGAGTCCATGGAATGTGGCCTCCTCTTTCCCACACACTCGTACATCTCTGGCCTCTAGAGTGCTACACTCTGCCCAGTTGTCTTACCATCCCATCTTCCTTGTGAACCCCCCAGGATCCTCCCCACCGTCGCTTGTCTTTAGCCATCACAGCTTTCCTCAGGTGCTTGTCTTACAACACCATCCATCCCATTCCTCACCAACTCCATTAAGTGAAGCACAGAACCTCAAACCCAGCTCCAAGATGATAAGCTGGCTTACCAGCTATGAAGTTCAGGCCAAGACAGAACTCTGGGTTTCACTTAATCCCACGGTCCTTCTATCAGAGAGCCCTGTCCAACTGCTTATCTACTTTGCCCTACACACTTACCACATTCTTGTTAAGTCCAATCTTGCCTACTTGTTTTTCTGTCTCAGCCAACTATCTCAGTCCTCTCCAATTCCGAACTTTGGACCCCTACCTACTCTATCAAATTCTGTAGCTCACTAGGAAGACCTTGGTGTTTTAAATACTCAAGGTTTTTAATGTTTAGATAGGCTCCTGCCACACGGTAGCATCTAACATTTTCAACCGTTTTCCTATACCAAACTTTCTTTTTGCTCACAGCCCCTTGCCCTATCTGTGTTCTCCATTTTGCCAGGGTTTTTATTCTCGAGACAATCCCATTCATTCCAAGCAAGCCTCAGTCTCCTCCACTGTAAAATAGAAGTAAACAGCTATTCAGAGTATTTTAAAGGTACTTATGTTTTAAGTAGTTTTTTTTTTTTGTTATTGTTGTTCTGATGTATGGAGCCCTGGTTGTCTTGATCAGAGACCCACTTTCCTGTCTCCTGAGTGCCACCATGACCAGCTGGGGTAGAAGGCATTCTCTGAAATAGGGTCTAATTAATTATCCCAGGTTGGCCTCACGCTTGTGGAGGTCTTCTCTGCCTCTGGTGTCAGGATCACAGGGCGTGGCACCACCACTCTCAACTCATTCTTTTCTTTGCTTATAGTCTTTACTCCATCCCAGGCAAGGCCCCGCCTGTCAGCACTTCCCTGGCCTGAAGTTCTGCCTCTCCCCCACTCCTCCAGTCCCTCTTCTTCGTGACTGCTGTGCTTCCTTCAGTAGCTCTGTATGTCTTTATCCCAGCTCAGGCCTGCCGCTATCTATAGGTAACCAACTCACACCCATCATCCCTTGGACCATCTTCCAACACTCGTGCTCTATTTGCTCACACCTAAGCATATCCATGTCATAAGCCCCCATCTTCCCATACGGGAAACGGAGATAAATCCCTAACAGCTATTAGAATCACTTCAGCCTTGTGTCAGATAGATGGGCACATGGTATCTGAGAAATGCCACTGTATCACCTCTGCATTGCTGTCATCTACTGGTTAAGCACAAATCGGGCAGGCAATCAGCCCTCCAGGCTTAGATTAACTCACTCCATTTGTAGGCAAAGAACAAGCAGAGGGTGTGGTGAGTGATCATCAAGCACCAGGCACTGTGCTCTTTCCCTGCCTCTCTCGGGTCGAGTCCCTTCCAGGACCAGCTTCTCTCTCTATCTGGCAGTCCGTCCCTCTGCCCACCCTCACCCCTGCAGCCTGGCTCTTACTGGCAGGCTGTTCTAAGGTCACTACAAGGGCCTGGAGAGCATAGAGTGCTTGTAGCTCCTTCTGCTCATCACACAGGTATTTCTGCAGCAGTCTTGCTCGCACTTTCAACACTTGAACATCCACTCGGAGAGGAGTCTCAACTACAGGGGGAAAAAAATCAAACAACAGAGTGGAATAATGAAGACTTCACATGGCTTGGCCCTAGAAGGACAAGACCAAAACTCCCCAAGCCCCCATTAGATTGCATGGCCCACCCTTGTCCCACCACCTCCCTGGCTTACAGATAATTGCAGAATAACAGACAGTTGTCATGAGGGCTCGAACTAACGTATTGGATGCTATCTGCTGCTCATTCAGGTTGGCCTGTACAGAAAAACAAATGGGCCCTAAGTATCCATTCTTGTTACTCCCTAACCATCCACCTCAGAACTACCTCTCTACCCTTCCTTCTCCCAGCATTCACGAACCATACATACCTCTATCCAGTCAAACACACTCTGATTACTGCTGCCGTCCTTCAGCAGCTTCTCCAGCTGCCTACGAAGCTCCTCAAAAGCAAGTGCTCTCTGGCCAGGAGCGTCAGCCTCTTCTCCCAAGGTATACTCCACCTTCTACAGACAAACGGCCCACAGAGGTCAAAGCTAGTGTGAAAGGCAAGGGAAAGAAAAGAGGAGACCCGCTAGCCCCAAATGCACAACTCAACCCCAGTCTCGAACCTTTTCAGCCACAAACGTGCCGACGTCTTGGCCCTCTGCTAGGAACTCCCTCCAGCTCAGCCCGGCCTCTCGCCAGAGCACCCCCACCTTTTTGGGTCCCTGAAAAACAAAAGACTAATTCAGCATCCAGAGACGGCTCTCACATCTTAGGACTCAATAGCTTACAGTCATCCCACATCTATGTGTTATCTATAACACATAGACACCACCCTCCCACACCTAGATTAAATCAACATCACAAGTAATAGGAACTCACCCACTACCACAGTGGTATGATATTAGGATGGGGGACAGCCTCTAGGGAAAGTATCACTTATTACAAAAAGGTATATATAGTAGATGTATTTCACCTATATTTCCTTTCCCAAACAAGTTTTGTTGATTGTTTTTGAATATTTATTATTGTTTTTCAGATCAGGAGAGTTGGCTTAGCAGTTAAGAATACTTGTTTTGATCCCAGCACCTACACTGTGGTTTCTCAATTATCCATAAGGCAGGTTCCAAGGATTCTGACATACTCTTCCACACATATATACACATATATACATACAAAATAAAGAAATAAGCCGGGCGGTGGTGGCACACGCCTGTAATCCCAGCACTTGGGAGGCAGAGGCAGGCGGATTTCTAAGTTCGAGGTCAGCCTGGTCTACAGAGTGAGTTCCAGGACAGCCAGGGCTACACAGAGAAACCCTGTCTCGAAAAAAACCAAATAAATAAATAAATAAATAAATAAACCTAAAAAAGTAAGTAAAATTAGTAAAAAAAAAAAATCTAAAACTGTATTTTTGTTTCTCTTAACCATTGAGCTTTTTTATTTTCCCAAGTCAGTGGTGGTACACCATTGACAGCCAGGGCTACAAAGAGAAACCCTATCTCAAAAACAAAAAACAAAACAAAACAAAAAACGAAAAAAGATATGCCCACCTGGGCAGTGGTGGCGCATGCCCCAGCACCTGGTAGGCAGAGGTGGGTGGATTTCTGAGTTTGAGGACAGCCAGGGCTACACAGAGAATTACAGAGTGAGTTCCAGGACAGCCAGGGCTACACAGAGAAACCCTGTCTCCAAAATCCAAAAAGATATGCCCATTGGTTTCCTATGTTCAGAAAACCTTAGCAGCAGTAATAATACCTCCACACCTTCACAAAATGTCTTTGAGTCCCTTGCAATTTTATCTTATCCCCCAGAGATCTAGACAGGCAAACTGCACACTACATATTCAACTTCTTACCACACAGGCACAGCTCTCAACTTCCCCTTTTCAAGGCTTTACATTCCAGACACCCAATTAGCTTTCACAAAATAGTTGTAGTGCTCATCAAAGGTGGCCTTCCATTGTAACCACTGCCAAATAGTCTTACAACTCCATGGCCGGCCCTGAGATACTGTTTCCCTATTTCACTCTATCGTTGAAGCTCCCATCTCTTCCTTTGTTCTGTACCAAGTTCATACTGTTTAACTGCTGTAATCCCAGGGGCTTAGTCTATAGTGAACTGTTCAAAGAAATACCAGTAAAATGAATTAGCCATGGGTGTAGGGTCTCTTTGCCAATCTTCCTTCAGCCCAGGAAGAACTCATGACAGAAACTACCTATTATTTAACACTTTTCCTCTCTCAAGTATCAAAGTGCTCTTAGCATTACAAAGACTCCAGGCCAACAAATAAACAAGAGGCTCCAAGGTCGCCCAGCAGGGCAGCCAAAGCCACAAAGAAGTCTCTGAATACATCAACCTTTAAAAGGTTCAACTAGCCCCCGCTGTGTTGGCTGTGTTGGCACACGCCTTTAATCCCAGCCCTTGGGAGGCAGAGGCAGGTGGGTTTCTAAGTTTGAGGCCAGCCTGGTCTACAGAGTGAGTTCCAGGACAGTCAGGGCTACACAGAGAAACCTTGTCTGGAAAAACCAAAAAAAAGGGAAAAAAAAAAAAAAAAAGGGTTCAACTCACCATGCTCTTGCATAAGAGACCCAGGATCTCCAGCAACAAAGAAGTAGCTTTGCCCATGGGTCTCAGAGGCTTTGTAATTTCCCTGTAAGAAAAATCAATCCTGATGACCTCCAAAGCCCTCAATATTACTCCATCCCTCTCCAAACCCAAGTGTGCAACTTGTCTCATTTCCCCTATTCTTTGTCTCTCTGGCATCCACAAAGGGAGGGAGGGCTTACCTGAAGAGCTCCCCCATGGGCACCCCATCTTCCTGGAGAATAGGTGTTATCAGTTCTGCCAGGTAAAGCCATACATGAGGGATATCAATTTCCATGTCCTCAGCCAATTCTAGTGTTTCATACAGCCTGAAAAGGGAATAAGAGGTAAGAGGCCAGGGCATTTAGAGATGGGTTAGAAACCCTGCTTCTAGGGAAATACAACACAACTATAAATCAATGTGGAGCCCCCCCCCCCAAGAAACATTTCTAGAAGAGACAACCTCAAGCCAAAATCCGGGAAAAATTCCGGGAATCCCCCAAAGGAGAAGGGATCAGTGGGTGATGTGGATTCGAAAGGCTCACAGACTAACACGGATCGTACCCTTGGTAGTACTGGGCAGTAGAGAGGTGCCCCACACAGAGCAGCTGGTGCAGCAGTCGCCCCATATGCTCACGAGCAATGGTACTACGCTCCAGCGTGGACTCGATGCCAAGCCGTACGAAGATGAAGAGCAAGGAGGGTGAAGCCAGCTCCTGGACACACTGTACTGCTTCCTGAGGCGGCCACAGAAGGAAGAAAACCATCACTGCTGGTCTACAGCCTGTGTAGACCATGCCAGTCAGCAGGACCCCCTTTCCCTACCCTTACTAAAATCACTAGTTAGTCCCTTCCCAGTGCCAACCTTCATGTCATTGAGATGGAGATATTCCTCAATGATGGCCTTGGATTTCTTCTCCACCTCATCCACAGAAAGCGCAGCCTTTGGAGGGCTCACTGGAGGTAGAGTGGCTTCCCGCTTCACTACAGGGGAAGAACTTTTCAGCTACTCATCTTAAACATATCCAGAGATGCCCAAGAAAGCAAGCTGGGGAGTGCTCAGTCCCTTATCAGCCAACAGGCCACTCCTCGGCAAGCCTTCCCTCCTCCTCACCAGGGTCGCGACCACGGTCCTCTGTGAGGCTAGCTGCCTTGCGGAGTCCCTCAGGCTGGGATGGTCGCTCTCTACTTCGCTCCTCCACTTCTTTGCTAAAACTTCGCTTGGTGGCAGGCGTTCTGGCACGATCAAGTCGGTCCCCACGGTCACCTCCCCGCTCACTCCGCTCCAGCCGGTCTCCCCGGTCCCCAGCTTTCTCACCTCGTTCCCGGCTTAAGCTACTCCTGGAGGATGAGATGCACTCTTTCTCACTGTGCCACTCAAGCACTTTATGGACTATCCAATATTCATGGCAACTGCGGGATCCCATTCTTGTCATCAAGGACATGTCCACGCAATAAAGGCATGAGAAATCCCTATGCTTTGACAACTAACACCCAAATCACAGTATTCTCTTAACAACCCTACCCCCAGAAACTCACCTCTGTACAACACGCCTGTTATCTGTGTTCTCTGCGGGTAATGTTTGTTGAAGAGCAGAAAAGCGATTCAAGGTAGCTGGACGAGTAGCTTCCGATGCTAGGAAGGGCAGAAAGAAGTAATTCAATTCTTGGCATCATGCATATGACTCCTCAATTTATTCCGAATTACTTATTCTGTGTAGGAAAAACTAACTCAAGGAAGCGAGAATAACGAGTCCCCCTCCCTGCAGTGGCCTCGGTACCTGTGTCTGCGGGCTTGGCTCCTGAGCCCCCACTGCTGCCCTTGCCCCAGCTCAGTCGTCCTCCAGGTGCAAAGAGCTGGTTGTTAGAATCAATGGAGCCAGGCTGCAGAGGAGAGACAGCAGACTCACGTCTTACCTGCCTTAAATCCTGCGCCAACACTACCACACACAGCCACACTGGATGAAGGGCCCAAACGAAGGGTGAGGCAAGCTTTGACTATACAGTCAAGACAGTAAATATTTTAGGGCTTTGCAATCCACAGCCTCTGCTTACTACTCATTCTGTTGTTATAGTGTGAAAATAATGTAACATAAAGGAATAACTGTTACATCAAGTAATTACCGTAGACAGTAGGATTCAATTTCTATATATTACAGATGGCTGTGAGCCACCACGTGGTTCCTGGGAATTGAACTCAGGACTTCTCTCTGAAAGAGCTGCCAGTGCTCTTAACCTGAGCCCAAACTGTACATATTCAATATATCACTTAAAATGTAAAAACCATTCTTGGCTTGATGTTGGTGTTCTTATCAGCTTACTAAGAGCAATGTGAACAAATCCTTTAGCGGGTGACACTTCATCTAACTAGTCTCAGTTCAGCTATCACCACCCTAACCTAACTGTGGGGGCTAATGCACACTTCGTTCTCTTCACCCTCCAACTCACCTATTCCAGAACACACCCTTACCTTTGTGATCTTTGTGAGCCGTGAGGTGTCAATGGGACGACTGCCTTTGCTGATGGGAACTGTATTCCAGCCACCATCATCCACAAGTGGAAGGCCACGGTCTGAGACAAGGAAGGAAGGAAGGAAGGAAGGAAGGAAGGAAGGAAGGAAGGAAGATGTTGGAGTAACAAGTCCTAACAAGTCCTAACAACCCCCTTCTTGGGCCACCCTCAGCCTCTCTTCCTCAGATCCTCAATCCCATCATGTGGTCTCAGTGGCCCAGACACGTGGCACTAACAGAGGTCATCAGCGGAAAGAGTGCCATCATACCCTCTAGAGCGTCACTGTCTCCTCCTTAGGCCTAGCCTCAAACTCACTGATAGGTGGTCCTGGAGGGCCACCCCGCCGCTTATCGCTGCCCTTGGCCATGAGCTGCTGCACTTTGATATGTTCTCGGTGCTCTTCCATCTCAGCCTCCTTGTGAATTTGATCAATAGTCTTAGGACCCTGATCCCCTCGGCGTGGCACCCAATTACTCTGACAACAAAATGGAAACAGTTATTTTGGGGTTGGCAGGGATCAGCCAAGGTATCAGTATGAACTGGAGCAGCAGATGGAGTGGGGAAGAGACACATACCTGCCGCAGATCGAGCACATCCTGCAGCATGAAACGGATGCGAGATGAGGTCTTCTTTTCTTTAATGATTTTTTCCATCTGATTGAAATACTGGTCCATTCGAGGCTAGGGGGCAAAGGAATCACATCAATTTTGTCTCTGCCTTCCCCTCCCCCTTGTTTTTACCTCCGACATTGGCGAAGCATCCCAAACCCCTCAGCCTGTATCTTGTCAGCAAACAAACAGAAGACCCACATGCCTACTCATTTCACACCATATTCCAGGACCTCTACCTTGGCTTTTGCAAAGTCCAGGTCTTTGCCTATTGTGGTGAGGAGGCGGCAGAGGCATTCCAGGGACTCCTCATCATGGTTCTTAAGTAGCTTGACCACACAGTCATGCATTATTGCTTCTGTTAGCATCTTCAACTTGAATAACTCTCCAATAAACTTGATATTCCCTAAAGAGCGCCGCCTAGCTATGTCCCGGGCCTCTTCTAGCTCTTCTTTCAGGCGTCCCCGTTCTTCTGCCTGTCAGTCAGTCATAAGACAACGATTATGTCAAAAAGATAACCAAGGAGTTGGAGAGATGGCTCAGCAGTTAATAGCACTGGCTGCTCTTCCAGTGTGCATTTAGACAGAGTTCTCATATACATAAAATAATCAAATCTTAAAAAGAAAAAAAGGATAAGCAGGGGGATCTTGGAGAGATAGATAGGTCAGTGGTTAGAATACTTCTGCTTGCTGGGCGGTGGTGGCGCACGCCTGTAATCCCAGCACTCTGCGAGGCAGAGGCAGGCGGATTTCTGAGTTTGAGGCCAGCATAGTCTACAGAGTGAGTTCCAGGGCAGCCAGGGCTACACAGAGAAACCCTGTCTCGAA
>BDUI01000013.1:89390-99412 GCA_002335545.1 Apodemus speciosus
CAGCAGGTCAGCCTGGGATACGGGCCTGTGTTGCCACCCTCCGGCTTTCACTCACATTTCTAAGGTAGATATCTGGAGTATATCATTCACATGGAGAGTGTTTCATTCCAAAGATAAGTGATTTTTATTTGCCACAGCAAGTATATGCACTCAGAATAAGATATGGTGGCAGGTGCTATGTGACATTTGAGCAAATACTAGTGTGGAGGAGCGTCACCTGCTCACGCTCTGGAGTCATTGATATGTGTATCACATTGTAGTGCTACATGGCAGACCTTAATTTCTCAGGTCCACAAAAACACACAAGGGGTTTGTAGACCCTGTTTGTAGCTTCTGTTGGCATATTTCTGGTGGACCAGAAAAATGGGAGGTGTGGTCAGTACCAATATGTGTGCTCATTGTTTGCTAAACAGAGTCCACAGAGTCATCAGTAAGCCTATGATTTGTAGTTACACCTGCAAACAAGGATACAAAATGCAACACACGTTTTTTAGGCACATTTTCGTTTCCATAGTCAAAGGGTGGTCAGCTGAGAATGTCGACCCTTATAGGACATCTTAGGTTGGTTGGACTGCACTAGTGGTCTGGCTTCTTTTATGGAGTTATTCTGAGTATCACTGGGGCTTTATCTGTTGGCATGATAGGCTTGCTTGGGTTTTATTGTTTTTTATTGTGAAGGCTTCTTTATTCTGTTTGTTTTATTGCATCATTAATTTGGTTAGTCTTTGGTAGAATAATATTAAGAATTTTTTGTGGTCAGGGGAGGTGGCGCAGGCCTTTAATCCCAACACTTGGAGGCAGAGCAGGCGGATCCCAGGCTTTGAGGCCAGCTGGTCTACAGAGTGAGTTCCAGGGTAGCAAGAGCCACACAGAGAAACCCTGTCTAGAAAACCAGAGGGAGAGGGAGAGAGAGGGAGAGAGAGGGCGAGAAGAGAATATCCAAGAGGTAGAGGAGGAAAACTGAAACTGGCTGGACTAGCTTTGGTTAAAGGCAAATCATAGAATGAAGCATTAGCTCTACAAATGAGAAGCACTGTTAGTTACACAAGTCGAGAAGTTTAATCATGTAGAATTGGAATGGATTGGCCATAATCTACCATAAGAAGTGGTGGCTAAGAGTGGTTTCCCTCATGTGGGGAAAAATCATTCATTGCTTTTCTCATTTGAGTCTCATACCCTTCTTTTTGGATTTGGTTTTTTTCAAAACAGGGTTTCTCTGTATAGCCCTGGCTGTCCTGGAACTCACTCTGTAGACCAGGCTGGCCTCGAACTCAGAAATCCGCCTGCCTCTGCCTCCAAGAGTGCTGGGATTACAGGCGTGCGCCACCACCCCCACCCCCCGACCCCCGGGCTCTAGAAACCCTTCTTACTGTTAAGAAATTTGGTGGTATAAAAGACTACTTGAAGACTAAGTCTCACTATGTAGCTATGGATGTCCTGGAACTCACTGCATAGACCAGGCTGGCTTCAAACTCACAGAGATCTGCCTCTGCCTCCTAAGGGTAGGGAAAAGGCATGTTCTACTCCAGCCACTGGTAGGAAAGGCTCTTTTTTTGAGACAGGGTTTCTCTGTGTAGCCCTGGCTGTCCTGGAACTCACTCTCTACCTGCCTTCCTAGTCCTGGAAAGGCTCTTATGGAAGCATGTAGAATAGTGTGCATAGTGAGAGCCTTGAGGTGAGTCAGAGCTTAGAACTTAGTGGTATTCGTCCTCTACGTCCAATGGCGGGGCTGGAAAGCTAACTCACTAGGAGAGTGCCTTCACAGCATGCGTGAGGCCCCCAGATTCCCAGTGCTAGACTAGGGGAAGGAAGCCATCACTATTTACTCTACATCTATGACCCAAGTGGGCAGTGACCATCAGAGTTTTAATCTCATTGTCACACAAGCTATCTTAACGGAGAGACCCAGGTTCGCAGTGAAGGTTCTGTATACTAAGTAGAATAGCTAGAGTAGGCCATTGGGTATGGAGAAAAACAGGATTTCCTCACTGTTCTCTCCTACATGAGAACCCACATGGAAAGTGACCTGCAAGAGAGTTACAAAAGAAGAGGATGGGCTGGCTGTCTCCTTTCTTTGATAACACAGTGACATCCTTTTGCAAAATAAATATGCAGCTTCTTAGATACTGTAATTGAAGCAAACAAGACTGAGAACGAAGGTGCTACCTCTGAAAGGAAGCTCTCCACAGTAAAGATAGGCTATTGTAGGAAGACGCTTTTGTACAGTGGGGGAAGGGATCTATCTTTATCTCTTTCTCAATTAGTGAGGTACTCAGTGGGATATCTGACCAGGGATTAAGGTCCAATTAACTGTGTCCTGAATCTTTTAGACTTGTTCCTTCTCCTTTGTCCTACTTTATGGCCAAAGTACAGGCTGTTGGGTTTTTGGGTTTTTGGTTTTTTGTTTTGTTTTGTTTTGTTTTGTTTTGTTTTCTCTCCTTAAACTTTTTTGTGGGGGGGGGGGCGGGGGCATCTCAGAATTCTGTGACAGGCTTCTGGTCAAATTGCTTCCATTAAAAAGTGACTGCCGGGCAGTGGTGGCACACGCCTGTAATTCCAGCACTTGGGAGGCAGAGTCAGGCAGATTTCTGAGTTTGAGGCCAGCCTGGTCTACAGAGTGAGTTTCAGGACAGCCAAGGCTACACAGAGAAACCCTGTCTCAGGGAAAAAAAAAAAAAATTAAAAATGCTACGTACAAAAAATGATCCACAAAACATTTGCCTTTTCTTTTGGAAGTTTTACTATTAAAGTACTGCCCCTTATTTTTAGCTGCCTTAATAGAGTCAAGCCTTCAAAGTAATATGTTTTCCAGATGACCTTCTACTGAACTGTGTCTCATCTCTGCTAACCTGTCTCTTTCTTGAATTGGCTTCCTAGGGACCAGAGAAGTAAAGTATCTTGTATTGATATGGACCTAAGTAGAGCATACCTACATTTTACACACACTAGAGTCTCCAAGGCAGCAGCACAGCGCAAGACAGCTAGATGGTAGGAGCTGACAGACACTCCTGTAAGTCAGAGACTGAGGAGCTGGTGCTCTACCAAACAGCGGTGGATGACAGGATGACTCAGTGAGAAAGGTGTTTGCTCCCAAGCCAAGTGACCTGAGTTTACTACCTGGGACTCACAAGATAGGAGAGAGATTCAACTTCCTTCTGAAAGTTGTCCTCTACAATAAGTAATAAACATCAAAACAAAATGCTTTATCGTCAGTACACGAAAGCTTTAAAACTTATCAGGATTGGCTATGTGAAAAGTAGGGAAGTTAAGTATTTTTGAAATTAAAAAAAGTGAATGAGGCTGGAGAGATGGCTCAGTGGTTAAGAACACCGACTGCTCTTCTGGAGGTCCCGAGTTCAATTCCCAGCAACCACATAGTAGCTCACAACCATCTTTAATGGGATCCGATGCCTTCTTCTGGTGTGTCTGAAGACAGCAACAGTACTCATATATGTAAATTAATTAATTGACTAATTAAAAGTGGAAGTTAGAAATGAGAATCTGAGGAAATAGGTCGGGGCAAATTAAGAAGCAGTATCAGCAGTGATCCTGTGAGCCTCAGTAGCTTGGAGCGGAAACAGGCTCTGGATGAGTTTGCTGATTTTGCCCCTAACAGTTTTGTTTTTGAGGTTTAATTTTATGTGTGTGTTTATATTTGTGTGTCTGTACATTGTATGTGAGTGCCCATGGAGACCAGAAGAGTTTCGGTTCCCTTAGAATTTATAGGCAGTTGTGAGTGGCTCGGTGTGGATATTGGAGTTCTCCGCGAGAGCAGTCTGCTTTTCACTGCAGTGCCATCTCTCTAGCCCCTCTAAGATGATTTTGCTCAAGTCACTTAAGTGAGTGTGCCACTCACTCACAATAGCTGATGGGGATGAGACCTCAAGGCGACTGTCAGACCGTGCCCTACGCCCTGTAGTCGACCCGTCAGCCTGTCTCTTCTCCAGCATGTGGACCGCCCTCACTTCCTCTCGGGGTGTTGAGGATTAAGGAATGATGACTTTGTAATTTCCAGAAAAATGTCTAGCATAGTATCGGTAGCATGCACTTGTTATCCTTGTTACTGATACTGCCATTTTTATTTTCATGGTGTTTTGATATTAGCTCATTAGACTCTAAAATGGAATTCCAATTTTTCCCGTAGATCTGTGACTTTGGCCTTGCCCGTGTTGCAGATCCAGATCATGATCACACAGGGTTCTTGACAGAGTACGTAGCCACGCGTTGGTACAGAGCTCCAGAAATCATGTTGAATTCCAAGGTAAGAAAAAGAAACAACAGCTTTAACCTTCCTCTTCATCCTGGCATATCTGGCCAGAGCCAGAGTGCTGTCTGAGAAACGGAACTTTTGGGCTTAGGGTTCACCATCTTCGGTCACAGTGACTATAGACACCTATATCCCTTCCTTGTACATACCACTAAAATACTTCCTGTGGCAACTTACATACCTGTTCTTTATGTTGGTAGGGTGTCTAGTAAGGTGGGTTTCTGTGCAAATGTTCCAAGGCTGTCTGACTGACAATGAGGAATATCTCTACAGCAAAATTACTGGGTGCAGAAAGAACAGAACCACTATGGACTGTTGAAATTACAGGGTAGTTATGTTTCAAACTGAAATCCTTGCTCCTCTTCTCCTAGTTGTTGTGAAGGTAATATCAGGTCATCCAGACTCTGCTAATAAAACCTGGGTCTTGCTAATAGATGGTGGTGATCTTGATCCTTGCATTCAGGCAGGAGCAGGCAGAAGTCTGTGATTTTGTATAGCAAGTTCTAGGACAGTCCAGGCTACGTAAAGAGACCTTCTCTTCAAAAAACAGAAGTGGGGTGGAGGTGGAAGGTTAAGCAAGTATAATGTCAGCGCTCAGGAGGCAAAGCTAGAATTACCACAAGACTAAGACCAGCCCAGGCTATTAATACTTTGTCGCAAAAAAAACAAATGAACATGATTGAATAGATTTTCAACTGAAGTATGCACTCCTTGTTAGAATTATAAGATGGTGAGCAAGCCCGGCAGTGGTGGCACACGCCTATAATCCCAGCACTCTGGGAGGCAGAGGCAGGTGGATTTCTGAGTTTGAGGACAAGCCTGGTCTACAGAGTGAGTTCCAGGACAGCCTGGGCCATACAGAGAAGCCCTGTCTCGAAAAAAAAACGAATCCAACCCCCCCCCCCCCCCAAAAAAAAAGATGGTGGGCAAAATTGAGATTTTCGGGCAGTGTTCCAGGACAGAGAAACCCTGTCTTGGGGGTGTGTGGGGGGGTGGACAGACAGACAGAAAGAAGATGGAGTAGTTTTTCTTTTGTTTTGTTTTTGTGTGTCTATATGGGTTTATGCACATGTTTGGTACCCAGAGGTACCAGAGGCATTGGATGCCCTGGAATGCAGGCATTGTGAGCTGCTCAGTATGGCTGGGACATAGACTGCTGGACCCCCCTCAGGAGCCCTCCGCTGAGCCATCGCCATAGTCACAGCGTCTTAGCACACAGCACACGACCCACTTTGATTGATGCTATTTGTGAGGAATGCAATGCTGGCTCAGGGTTTCACTCTTGTGTCCTGTTGATGACAAGAAACGATGATAAGTTCATTGTATCCAAAGGCAAAGCTGTATGTGCTATGATGGGTGATGCACGTGCAGTTTCTGGGCCGTTTATTTCCAGAACACTGCAGCTAGTGATAATTGGAGAGGAAATAGTTTGACTGTGAAATTTTGTTTTCATCGAACTCTTTAAGATACTTCTCTTACTCTTCATTGGTGGAAACATAATCATTACCACCTTTTGTATTTTAGCTTTCTCTATTATTTATTCTCTTAAGTTATAATCCACTCTTTCTAGAATTCAGACTGCTCCCCAGCAGCCTTGGGCAGTTTTCCTGCTATTCTCTGGCATCAGCTGTCCCAAACTGTTGCACACATTCCTGTCCCAGAACAGGCGCTCCTCCCTGACGCCTGATTCTGCTACTGTGTTTTTGGATATGCTATTTTGGGGGTTTTCATTGATCCCTTTATTTAGCTTTGACCCAAAGCAACAGGTACTTTAGATTTCAAGAGATTTAGAAACATTCACTTAAAATTCTACCTGATTTATCATTACTGTAGATCCAATCACTGGTTCTTCGGTTTTCTAAAATCAATTCGCTCTTAACTTTTAGTGGTTGGCTTTTTTCTCTTGATGATTATATTTCTCTTTCCATTTATTACTATACCTAACATTTTCCACAAAATTTAGCTTGTGTTCCATATAGAAGCATCTTAGCTTGTGTTCTCTATAGAAGCATCTTGAACTGTTACATTGAAATAACTTAATTATGTTAATTATTATTAACAGGCCTCCTTTAAAAAGAAAGTATAAATCTAAGGAATAAATAGAAAAGATGAATGTTGGAGCTATCACCTATGGTAGGGAGGGAGGACGTTCAGCCTGATTTTTTTTTTCATTTACAAAATGGATAAAGTTGATCCAAGAATATAATGTTATCTATGTAAGTTTATTCCCAACCTTATAAAAATTAGTTAAATAATATAAACAATCAGCATTTGTACTTTTTCTAGCTCTAGTTTATAATAAATCTAGATCTCTAACAGTGAAGATGGACTGAGGCATACTTCAGAAGTTCTAATTTAATAATTGCAAGATGTAAGTGTAAAGTGATTATAGTGATTCAGCATGTCTTGATTGGATTTCTGTTGCTATGATAAAACATCATGACCAAAAGCAAGTTGGGGAGGAAGAGAATTTGTTTCAGCCTACAGTTCCTCAATACAGTTTATCATCAAACCAGAACAGCTTCTCCTGCCTCTGCCTCCTAAGTACTGAGATTAAAAGTATGTGCCACCACTACCTGATGGCATCTCTTAAGAAAGCCAATTTGTTGTTTTTCGTTCTGTGTCCCTGTGTTTCCAAATGATTGTCTCAAAGAAGATGCTCAGACTGTGATCTGCCGCACACTGTTGCATAGCAAGGTCTGTCTCATCGTGTTGCCGACACAGTATTCTGTTACTCCGTCTTTCCCCCTTTCTGTCACAGGGTTATACCAAGTCCATTGATATTTGGTCTGTGGGCTGCATCCTGGCAGAGATGCTATCCAACAGGCCTATCTTCCCAGGCAAGCATTACCTTGACCAGCTGAATCACATCCTGGGTAAGCTCTTGAACATGATTTCGATTTACATTAGTCACTCAGACTGACTCCAGCATGGTTGGTTTGTTTTGTTTTCATGTTCTCTGCTTTAAAAACATTGAAGATCTTTCTGTAAAAACTTGTAGTGCAAATTAAATGCAGAATCTCTTGTCCTATAGGTGGTGTGTGTAGTAATTTATCCTTATCTTGACAATAACAGCTAATATTTTGTCTGATAGGTATTCTGGGATCTCCATCACAGGAAGATCTGAATTGTATAATAAACTTAAAAGCTAGAAACTATTTGCTTTCTCTTCCGCACAAAAATAAGGTGCCGTGGAACAGATTGTTCCCCAATGCTGACTCCAAAGGTAAGACTCACTTCACGGATGTAAGTTTACTTATTGTATTGGCTAAATTATTAGGCTCCAACTTAAAAACTGAGCAAGTTAACTTGTAACTATTGGGTAATGCTTTACTTAAAATGTGCTAGACTGGAAAGATGGCTCATTGGGTAAGATTGTAGACCACTCTTGCAAAGAACCTGATAGATTGTTTTGTCCCTCCCTCCCTCCCTCCCTCCCTCTTTCCCTCTCTGTACATAGACACACAGTTGATTTAAGTGGACAGTATTGAAAGAATCCGAATGGGCCAAGGAGAGGGCAGAGCATTAGCATAACAGCTCATCCTTGTGTCTTTATGGATGTATATAAAAATATACATAGACATTTTTACCTAAGGGTTTTTTTGTTTTTGTTTTCACTTTTAAAAATTTGTAGTATTTTAACTTAAGAAATAGTTTTTAAGTTGCAGGCATATTTTTAGAATTTGAAATTTGCTTCCTGACATTGTTTTCTTTTCATCTTTCTTTCTAAGACTTATTTATTTTATGTATGTAAGTTCACTGTAGCTGTCTGTCTTCAGACACACCAGAAGAGGACACTGGATCCCATTACAGATGGATGTGAGCCACCATGTGGTTGCTGGGATTTGAACTCAGGACCTCTGGAGGAGCAGTCAGTGCTCTTAACCGCTAAGCCATCTCTGCAGCCCAACATTGTTTCTTAAATATCATTGTCAGTGGTTCCATTCTTTTCCTGTCAATGTATTCATCTGACTTGCCATCGATGGTTTTATAATAGTCATCTACTGGGAGCTCAGCAGTTTCTACGTGTTGTCGCTCTCATTCTCTCCTTCCTCTTTATATATTTTAAACATTAATGTCTAGTTAGTTAGTTGAGAGAGAGAGAGAGATTGAGACTGCACCCTACTAATCTTACAAGACAAGAGAAGACCCTGGGGCGTCATTTCCTAGGCACCATCTACCTTTTTTTTTTTTTTTTTTTTTTTTTTTTTGGACAGTGTCTCTACCTGGCCAGCAAGCCCCAGGCTTCTGTTATCCTTCTGATTTTTAATGCATTCTGAAGATTGAGATCAGGTCCTCAAATAGGTCCAGGCAAATACTCTACCCACTGTACTGTCGTCCCAGCCCAGAAACGTTTAACTTAGATATCCAATGTATGTATTGACCTGAGTTAAGATTCAGAAACTCCTTTTATCTCTGATGCAGTACAATATGTTACCACAGATAATGTTTAGAAATATTCCTAATTACAAGAAGCTCAAAAATGGGGCTGGGGATTGTTTATAACAGGTCTTACTGTTAGCCCAGGTTGGCCTTGAACTCAAAGTGATCCTCTTCCCTCAGCTCCCGGTGACTGGGATCACATTCCTAAACCGCCAGGTCCAGTTTTAGCATCTTGTGGCCATAACAAAGTTAGATATGTAGAATCAGGGTTATTTAATTGTTCAGCTTTAAAAATTAGAACTTGACCCACACAATTCATTATCTTTTAAAAAAAAACTTTTATTTTATTTATTATTGTTTATATGTGGAGGTCAGAGAGCATGCAAAAAATTGGTTCTCTCCTTCCACCACATGAGATCAGAATCAAACTTAGGTAGTCAGGCTTGGCCGGATTGGCCATTACTTGCTAAGCCTTCTTGCTGGCTACAACACATTACATTTAGATTGGCTTGTGTATTTCATGTACTGAGCATTTTATCTGTTTTTTAGATAAATGTTGCTCTCTTAGAGGGGTTTAAACATCAGAAAACTTGATGATTAAGATATAAGCCAACCTATTCCCAGACCCTCACCCTTCTGAGTACTTTCGGTTTGTAACAGATTACTTGAGTCTTTCTGCTTACATACATGGGTTGAGTGACTTTGGAGGAAAGTTGGGCAGTTTTGTCTTGGATCTTTTGTTCCAATAATTCTAGGTTCTTACTTTTGAGTCTGCCAACATTGAGGCTAGGTGCAGTGTTGAATTTGTTTAGCTTTAATTAAGAATGAAATTGAGCTTGTCATGCTGCCAGATGCCATTGACCCCAGCACTCAGAAACCAGAGGCAGGGGGGCTGGAGAGATGGCTCAGCGGTTAAGAGCACCAGCTGCTCTTCCAAAGGTCCTGAGTTCAAATCCCAGCAACCACATGGTGGCTCACAACCATCCGTAATGAGATCTGATGCCCTCTTCTGGTGTATTTGAAGACAGCTACAGTGTACTGACATATAATAATAAATAAATCTTTAAAATGGGTGCTGGAGATTCAAACTCCAGTCCTTATTTAAAAAAGGAAAAAAAAGAAACCAAAGGCAGGTGGCTTTCTGAGTCTGAACTTAGCCTGGTTTACAGCCAGGCTACACAGAGAAACCCTGTCGGGGGTAGAGGGTACATTTAGTATTTTTTACATATTTGTTCAAAGTTTTTTAATGCTGATTTTTTTTTTTTCTTTTTTGCAAGACAGGGTTTCTCTGTGTAGCCCTGGCTGTCCTGGAACTCACTTTGTAGACCAGGCTGGCCTCGAACTCAGAAATCCGCCTTCCTCTGCCTCCCAA
>BDUI01000013.1:139062-165769 GCA_002335545.1 Apodemus speciosus
GCTTGTTTAGCTTTATGTCTGGTCATAGGTCTAGAGGCAACTGTTGGTGGGCCCTGAGGAGCATCGCCATCGTCTTGTCTGTATCTCCTTCACCGCTGGTTTAGCAGATAATGAAGGATTAATTTCCTCACTAAAGTCCAGGGGATGGGGTGGGAGAACATCTTCTGCTGCGGGAGGAGAAACTACCTGCTCTGGTGAGATAACCCTGGAGAAGCCAAGGGTTCAAAGTTCTCAGCTCCAGCAGGGCTGCCCCGCACACCCCACCCTAAGTTGCAGCACCCCATGCTTTACCAGTTACCAGTGTCCTCACTTTAACCTTCCAGGCGGAAGCTTTAATTTAGCTGTAATTATGCCAGTCTCATAATGAGGGCTTTAGTTTGATTTTCTGCACCTTTTCTTTTCCAGGACATGCTCAGAAACCTTTAGCCTGTTTACGCACATCTGGAGGTGGTCAGTTTTATCACTGCGCACATTGTTGTCCTTCACTGTATTCTGAGATGCTAGAAGTCAGTTACTTAATTTTAGCAGAGCTCGTTCTTTCCGTTTGCCAGTTTGTCCAGAGATGCTAGGATCAACCAACCAGC
The DNA here is from genome assembly GCA_002335545.1 of Apodemus speciosus. Classification (NCBI taxonomy): domain Eukaryota; kingdom Metazoa; phylum Chordata; class Mammalia; order Rodentia; family Muridae; genus Apodemus; species Apodemus speciosus. The sequence continues at coordinate 139,647 of BDUI01000013.1, forward strand.
ATCCATCATTGTCCTTATTTTTCCACAAACTGTCAAAAGTTTTATATACAGAGTCACTAAGTTCATTGGCTCTCATAATTGGTGAATCAGGATGATGAGATGAATTTGTCTTCTTCACTTTGTAATATAATTTACACCATTGGCTCTCCGTACTCTCCGAGTGTCTAGGGGAGGCTTCAGTAACTCTAGGTGTTGGCAAATTGGAAAGCCTATTTCAGATCCTTAAAAAATTCACCCTTATACTCCCGTTGCTCTAGAACCACTTCTGCAAAACAGTGCCTTTTGGCCATGGCAGGGACACGCGTGAACTGACAGCAGCTGTGGCTCCTGCTCAAAACCAAAGGGTCCAGCATGGATTGCAAAGATGGAGCATGGGGTTAATACTTGTAACCATGGAGTTTGGGGCCACAGAAGAAAGGGAGTCATTTTCAGCAGGATGGCCCTTGGTAGGTGGGCCAGGTGCCACTGCCTGGCCCTAACCCAGGCCATACAGGCTTTACAAACAGAACTGAGGGGAGTTGTAAGAAGAGAAGGGTGTTTGAGGAAGTCCAGCCTGGGTTAGGGGGGGTATGATTTAAATAATTTAAATACATTGTATCCTTTTTTGTTTTAAAAAGCAAGTTCTAAATCAGCAGTGATGGCACAGGTGTCTAATCCCAACACTCAGGAGACAGGCTAGTGGATCTCTCCGGGTTCCAGGCCGGGGTAGTCTACAGAGCTATTTCCAGGACAGCCAGGGCTACACACAGAAACCCTGTCTCAAAAACCAACCAAACAAAAACAGCAAGGTATAGAGGAGATGTCCTTACACTCGTGTGCCACATTGTTCACAGCAGCCAGATAGGAAAACGCATCCTCAGAAACAGACCGTTAGGTGATCTATTGGCAACAGAACATTCTACCTTCTTCCAGAGGAGACAAACTCTAACCTATGCACGGATGACTCTTGGGTATTGACACATGAAGTGAGGTGAGTCACAGAGGGACAAACACTGACCCTACTGGAGACACCTAAGGTTGCACGATTCATGTCAACGTACATGACTGCCAGGGGCTGGGAGCTTAGTGTGTAACAAAGAGTTTTAAGTTACGTCTGAATCTTGTCAAAATTAGGGTTTTGTTTTGTTTCTTTTTTTTTTTTTAAGAAAATGTTTTTAACTTAGTCATCTTAAGATAAAAGAAACTTGAAAGTTCATAAGGAAAATGGAATTCATGACAAAGATAAAAAGCCTGAAGTCTAGAATAGGAAATAAAGACACGCTAAGGTCTCTGGAGAGTCTGAGCACCCAGAGTTCACTGGGGCAGCAGCTCCACGTGCATATTCTCCCAGCATGCTTGAGGCTCGTCAATCTCAGAATCACACAAACCAGGTGGACATGGTGGAACGCAGCCGTAACGCCAGCAGGATGCAGAGCTGGAGTCCCACGGTTAGATATGCTGCCTCAGCCACGTTTGTATTGAAATTGAAGGATACAGAGATTTCCATGAGCTCTAAAAGGCAGGCAACTTTTTTTTCTAAAGCAGGGTCTCCTATATAGCTCTTGATGGCCTGAAACTTGGTATGTAGACCAGGCTGGCCTAGAACTCATAGAGACCAACCTGCCCCTGTGCCCCACCCCCAAGTACTACAGTTAAAGGCATGTACCACTACTGCCAGCAGACATAGAAATTTCTGAAGTATCAAATGACACGTTCTCTGTCAAAGCAGATTACAGCTGCTTGAAATGTTTAGATTTGTGTATTTTTCCTGGAGTGTCTGGAAGAGCAAGACTTCCATGATGTGAGCAGGTGGGAGTTAGAGTTTCTTCCATGTGTAATGCATTGTACAGTTTTCTGTGAGAAATGCATGGTGGAATCCAATATAGTATTGAAATACAGTGTTGCTGAGTAAAGACAATCACACAATGAGAACTTTATACTTGCGTTTAGAATATATCATGTATTACGGGAAATGTTCTTGGTTTCTGTTAAACAACACGTTTAAACGCATAGTGTTTTAAAACTCAGAGAATCTGTATACTGTAAATAACACACTTCTGGTTATTAGCACAGAAAGGAACATGAATTCATTCACGTTGTCCCGGTTTTGGGGGTGGAAAGGTTAAGTGCGTGGGAGTGGTGGGAAAGGAGGGCTGGAGGAGAGCTAACCAAGGCTAAGGAGATAGGAAAATGCCATGTATAAACCTTCTATTTTGTAAAGCTATTTAAAAAATGTTTTTTAAATTTATTTCATGTATGTGAATACACTGCCGCCATCTCTCCATCTTAAATTCTTTAAAAATAGAAGGGCCAGCCAGATGGTTCAGTAAGAGTGCCCGCTACCAAGCCTGATGACCTGAGTTCAAATCCAGGATCCATATGGTAGGTGAGAAGCAGATCTAACCTCTGGCTTCCATAGCATGCAGAAGGTGCACAAGTGGGTGCTTATTCACACAATAAGCTACAGAGTTAAGGCAGGCTTGGGTTAGAGAGACCATATCTTTTATTTTTTAAGATTTATTTATTTAATGTATGTGAGTACATTGTAGCTGTCTTCAGACACACCAGAAGTGGGCATCAGATCCCATTATAGATGGTTGTGAGCCACCATGTGGTTGCAGGGAATTGAACTCGACCGCTGGAAGAGCGGTCAGTGCTCTTAACCACTGAGCGATCTCTCCAGCCTGAGACAGCCAAAACACATGAGACTCCCTAGCTAGGACAATACAGAAGTAGAGAGAGTAATCAGTCACTTGGAAGAGTCACTAAGTAAATGACAACTAGTGGGTCCACAGTCTAATCAATTAGGGGTATTCTTAATTCAATAAATCCCAGCAAACACACTCTAGAGGGCGCACATAAGAACTGAAATGTGTACACTCACCCTCAGCAGCGTGCTTTTACTTAAAATTTGATCTGAAGAGACCAAGAAAAATAACAGAAGAGACGCAAATGTGGACATGGAGACTGAATGACATGGCCTGTGTCTTGTGGCAGGAAATATGATCTGGGGTTCCATAATTCCACGTCCACGCAGACCTGGAAGCTATTAAGTGGTGACTTGGAGAGTTGAGAAAGGATGGTCGGTGTGGAGAGAGCGAAGACGCTTGAGCTCTAGGGACCCAGCTGCAGAGATCCTCCTGCTTGCAGCCTGATGCGCAAACCTCGACCCCTTGGCCTTCCCAGGACCTCCCGGCCGGCCCAGCCACCTGCCGGGTCGCCTGGGTTCCCCGTCAGGTCCCGCCCTTCGGGCCCCTGGCTAGCTCCACCAGGACAAGCTCCAGCCTAGTCCCGGGAGCGCAGCCGGGCGCGGGTGGACTCGGCGGGCAGGGCGACGGGCGGGGAGCGCGGAGGGGCGGAGCGGCGGGAACGCGAGGGCGGGGCGCGGACACTGATTGGCCAGCGCCGCGTTCCGAGGCCGTTTATGGCGGCTGGGCCTGACCACAGGTCCAAAACAAAGGGCAGGCGGTCCGCGAGTCGGCGGCAGGAGGATGCCTCGCGCCGGGACAGGGCGCCAACGGCCGGAGCGCGTCCCGGCTCACACCGGGACCGCCTGAAAAGCGAGCCCGCGCCGACCGAGCCTGGGCCGGATGGGCGCAGCGGACCCTGCCGCGGACCGCCGAGCGGCCGTGAGTACGGGCGGGCCTCAGGGGTGCTCTGCGGACACCTGAGATCTGCGGCTCCGGGAGGCGGGGAAGCACCTGTTGGGCGCGGGCGGGACGGGGGTGCGGAGAACGCATTGACTTTTTGTTCTGATTTTCCAAACTGCTGGTATTTGGTTCATTGGAAGACAACGCAAAATCCCGGTCGGTCGGTCGGTCGGTCGGTCAGTCTGTCTGTCTGTCTTCCTTCCTTTCTTTCTGTTTTTTAAACACACTCCTTCTCCCTGTTGTTTTTCCCCTACCTTAAAAAACGGGAAAAGAAATAAATACACAGAAGATACCTCCAATAAAAGACTACTAAAGGGTGGCATTTTCAAGTTGCTTATACAGTAATAACTAAAGGGAATTGTCCTCATTGTTTACCACTTGTGGCTCTCGGCTTTATCAATGCAGTCGCTAACAGTTGCAACTAATATTGTCACTCAGTAACTGCACAAATGGTCATCTTCGGCGTCCAGATCGTGCGCTGAGCTCCAGGAGAGAAAGCCAGCAGAATTTCTGTTTTGGATAAATAACAGACATTGAAGATACCCTTTTTCATCCCAAGGTCTTTCTAATTCAGTTGCCTTATAACTATCCAAAATGTATTCACCTTAACTAATGTGTCTTGGCAAAGAACTGAACATACTACCTCCTTGCTCAGCTAAAGTTGCAAGGCTAGGCTTACTCCTCTGGGGACCCTTCCAGGCCCTTCTGAGGAGGCCACCCTCACCAATCACCCATGGCCCTTTACCTCTGCTGTGTTCTAGTAGACGTGTTACCGAATGCTTGCTGAGTACCTGCCTCTCTCTCCCTTAGGAGCTGGTCCAGTGGGTGCCTGTGGACATGTATGTAGTGGGATACAAATAAACATACATATATACACATACGTATATACATACGTATATGTGTGAATGTTTAGCCTGCCCATGTGTATATTCATTGTGTGTGGACCTGGCACTGCTGAAGCCAGAAGAGACATCAGAGCCCCTAGAGTTGAGGTTGTGGATGGTTGTGAGCACCATGTGGATGCTGGGAATCCTCCTCCCCAAGAGCGACAAGTGCTCCAAAATGCCATGCCTCTCTCCGGCCATAGTTTGTGGGCTCTTAAAAAGACAGGGGTGGCATATTTGAAGATTGTTGCCACCAGGATCTCCAGGCCTTTTGTGTTCCTAGTCAAGGCACAATGTGGTTATCATGTCTTCTTAGGGATTAGAGCAAATTCTTGCCTTAGCACAGATATATAGCAGCCCAGGGGCTGGCCCATATAAAATACTAAAAATGCATGCATACATACATGCATACACACACATACACACACATACATACATGCATACATACACACATACACACATACATACACACACATACACACACACATACATACATGCATACATACACACATGCACACACATACACACATACACACATACATACACATGCATACACACATACATACACATACACACATACACACATACACACACATACACACATACATACATACACACACATACATACATACATACACATACATACACACATACACACATACACACATACATACATACACACATACACACACATACATACATACATACACATACACACATACATACATACATACATACACACATACACACATACATACACACATACACACACATACATACATACACATACATACACACATACACACACATACATACATGCATACATACACACATGCACACACATACACACACATACATACATACACATACATACATACATACATACATACACATACATACACACATACACACATACACATACATACACACATACATACACACATACATACATATAGTTGAATCGTGTCAGTAACCAATCTGAATAGTACTCTATATTTCTTTGGCTCAGGGACTCGTGCATTTTAGGCAATTGCTCTACTGCTACCACAGCTCCAATTTTCTAAATAAACTTAATTTTAGAATAACTTTAGATTGACATAATGTTGCTGAAGAGTTGGGGTGTGGCTAGGTGGTAGAACCTGTGCTCAGCATGTGTGAGGCCCCTACTCCACACACAAATCACAAGTTCCCAGCTCAGCTCTGGCAGAGCCAGTTCAGCCCACCCTCCGTTGCGGTGGCACACTTGGTCAAACTGAGTAACTCCGGAGGTTCTTGTCTTAAATCCCAGGTTGTCTTTGCATTCTAAAGAACCACAGTTGTTGCTTTGGCACTCTGTCAGCAGCACATGCTCTGATGTCTCTCTTCAGTCCCACACACACAGGCAGGGCTGGAGGAGGGGGGCTGGAGAGTCTTAATGCATCTTTCTTGACAGAGGACTGGCGAATGCCCCAGAAGTTTAAAGTTTGAAGAACAGCTCATTTGGAGTATGTGAAGCCTGGCGTCGTCCATGCGAGGCCCGTGGGGTGGAAGCTTTAGCTACGGATCCGGGGACAGATAAAGTCCTGAGCGGGTAGGTAGGGAGCTGAGGATTCTGGGATGCCAGTGTGATCGGGAAAGACAGTGCTGTCCCCAGGAGAGAGCCTCCGATTGTAACTCAGTGCCTGGGTCCCACACACCGTCAACAAGTATACACGGAGTGGAAATACTTGAATGTTGGATTATAGTTATTCAGCATGTGAGGAAATAAAGCTGTTTAGCCAGGCCAGGGATGGCGTCAGGAGGACGGGAACTGAAGATTATCCGGCTGTACATGGAGTTTTAGGCTGCATGAGAGAGACCCTGTCAAAAACAGCCAAACAGAGGTCTGGAGAAACGGCTCAGTGATGAAGAGTGCAGACTGCTCTAGTAGAGGGCCCAAGTTTGATTGCTAGCACCCACATGCGGGGCTCCCCGCCATCTGTGACTCCAGTTCCAGGGGCTCTGACGCCCCTGACTTACAACTCCTGAGCATGAGCACACAACCCGCACGTGTGCACAGAATTCAAAGGAAACTTTACAGTTGCCAGCTGTGCGCTCTCCTTTTCAGCTGTCCTCACAGCCAGTGTGCAGGCAAGGAAAACGGAGCTTTCTGCTGGTGTGTACCTCAGGGCCAAAGCTGTGCAGAACTTTGCTATTGGTGGCAGAAGCCAGAAAGAGCAGCATCTCTGATTGCACACACATCGTCTGTGGTCTTTGTTGTGCTTGAGCATGGGAGAATGCGATAGAGATGAGGGATTGAGGGAGGAGGTTTCTAGAAATTGAGTGTATACGTGCCAAATCCCTTGAGGGTCCTGAGAGAGTAGGAGGTGGGTATCCACAGCAGGCACGGGGCACTTCATGAGGCCACTGTCCAGGTTACTGTGCCTGAAGTGTAGGAGAAAGCATCTCATCCTGTGAGTCAAGTAGGGAATAATAGGAGGAAAGAAGGAAGTGTTACCAAAAGCCAGCTATGGCCACACTGTGGCTGTTTGAATCCTTCCAGATCTTCCCGTGCTTGTGAGCATAGGTGCGGTGCATCTGAATGGTCGATCCTCATGCTTGGAATCAGAAGGTAAAGCTGCAGGGCCAGAAGGGTGGCCGAGCAGTGAGGAGACCTGTGGTCAGCCTTGGGACCCACACAGGGGGAAGAGCCAGGGACATGAGGCTGGAGGGGATGCCTTTCCTCCTCGTAGCTCTCCGCATCTCAGCAGCACCTCTGATATATGAGGGCATTTACAGACTCTCAAACTTGAAAGTGTTTTCTAATTTTTTTAAAGATTTGTTTATTTTATGTGAATGAGCGCTCTGTATGTGCCAGAAGGGGGCATCAGTTCCCATTACAGATGGTTGTGAGCCACCACATGGTTGGTGGGAATTGAATTCAGGACCTCTGGAAGAGCAGCCAGCTCTTAACCACTGAGCCATCTCTCCAGCCCCCCTAATTTTTTGTTATTATAAGGGAATATTGTGACTGCTTTTATCCAGTTGTTTTGCAAATGTAAACTCCAGTGCAGCGCCATACAGCCAGGAATGTTCCAGATGAGACTTTCCTAACCTGCAAGAGACTTCACTATGTTACCCATGCTGGCTTCAAATTCTTGGGCTCAATCAGTTTTCCAAGTAGCAAATAAAATTACACAGTGGCCCAAGCTCACCTGCTTGTGAGTGGTGGTCTGAGAGCCAGTTAGAGCTGTCTGTGGAGAAGGCTGGTGCTGCAGGGGCGCGGAGCAGGTGGTATCACACCTCAGTCCCAGGAACTGGGAGGCAGAGCCCTGTCTAAACAGGAAGTTCCAGGCCAGCCACAGCTTCACAATGAGCCGCTAACAGAGGGGGAGGCGTGTGGCTGGTGAAGGGCGTGGCACTGTGCTTGGTACCGTCCGGCCTCAAGGCACACACACACACACACACACACACACACACACGTGCACACGCACACACACACTTCATTTTGTTCCTCTGCGTCTCATCTTCCAGTGTGATAAGTGCACTATATGGACGTGAGCCTGGTCCACAGACTCTTAAAATAATTGTATGTGTTTATTTTAGGTGAGAAACTTCTGGAACATGGTATATTGGTTTGCTAAGGAGAAGGAAAAAACCAAACACCAGTGTCTGTCTGCTGTGGAGGTGGACACCCTCCATACTCAAGGGACTCCAGTGTCCTTCCTGTAGGTGTGGTTCATCTGACTAGCGCTTGGCTTCCCTGAGACTTCACAGTGGTTCCTAATTGTTTCTTAGACTTTGCAGTTGTCTTCCAATTGCATGGCTTCTAGTAGAAAGCCCACGTCAGCTGACTCAGAGCGCCATGCCATGCCTTCAGGGATGGCTGCTGTCAGAGCTGCTGCTGCTGCTGCTGCTAGGCCAAAAGTGAGGCTGTGAGATGACCTGGAGTCTGCATGAGGCGCTGCCCCGGCAGGGGTAAAAGGAGACCCAGAGGGCAGCCCAAGCCCAGTAGGAGCTGCTCTGCTGGGCCAGGGTTGGTGGGGACCACATGATCATTAAAGAGAAGCAGACGGGCATCTCCAGAAGCAGAGTTGCTCGTCTGGCGGGAATAGCTGAAGGGAATGGCTGCAGTCCTGTGCACCGTGTGCGGCATGCGATGCTCGGGGTTATAGGTGAAAGGGAGCTTTGGGGACGGGAGAGTCCATACGCAGGTGAGTCGCCTGGGTGTGGTGTAGGGGTCTCCTGGTCAGAGACTTCCACAGGTGACCTCTGTCAAGTCGGCTTTCCTGTCTAGAATTAACCCTTCACAGCCTCCTCAGGTGACGATGTTTTGAGAGCAGGACCACATAGTGAAGGTCTCGGTTGTAATTTGCTTTCTATTGCTGTGATAAATAAACACTATGACCAAAACCAACTTGGGGAGGAATGGGTGTATTTCATCTTACACTTCCAGGTCATACTCCATCATTGAGGGAAATTGAGGCACGAACTTAGAGGCAGAAACTACTCAAGAAGGTTGCTTACTGGCTTTCTCCCTTTCTGGCCTATGCTCAGCTACCTTTTATTTATTTGTGTTTGGGTGTTTTGCCAGCACAGGTGTAGTGCCTATGAAGGCCAGAAGAGGGCATCAGATCTCCTGGAACTGAAAGTTACAGACAGTTGCGAGCTGCTATGTGGGTGCTGGGAACTGAAACCTGGTCCTCTGACAGCCAAGTGACCTTAACCACTGAGGCACAACTAGCTCTCATACACACCTCAGGCCGGCCTGCCCCGGGACAGTGCTGCCCACAGTGGGCTGGGCCCTCCCACTTCACAGTCAGGACAGTTTCTCACAGACTTGGCCATAGGCCTGCCTGATCTGGACAACAGTTCACGTGAGAATTCTGGATGTCTTAATATAAAACAAGCTGACAGTGAAACCCTACTATCACAATCTCTGAATAAGGTGTGTGCAGTCGGGCCTGGGGAGGCAAAGCCTTGGCTGAAGTTAGAGTTTTACAGTGCTCATGGTGCGTGTGTGTGTCTTAGAGTTTTACTGCTCTGAACAGACACCATAACCAAGGCAACTCTTRTAAAGGACAACATTTAGCTAGGGCTGGCTTACAGGTTCAGAGGGTCAGTCCGTTATCAAGGCGGGAACATGGCAGTGTCTAGGCAGGCATGGGGCTGGAGAAGCTGAGAGTTCTACGTCGTCATCTGAAGGCGCTGCTAGCAAAACACTGGCTTCCGGGTAGCTAGGATGAGGGTCTTAAAGCCACACCCACAGTGACACACCTACTCCAACAAGGGCCACACCTCCTAATAGTGCCACTCCCTGGGCCAAGCATGTACAAGCCATCACAATACTAGTATTCTTTTGATGTACTTGGAGATCTTTGATCTTTCCTTTGAGACTTAGATCTCTGAGGAGACTGAAGCAGGAGGATTAACGCCAACTTGGGCAACAAGAGTGAGACCCTGTCTGACAACAGAGCCTCCATGGCCAGCTCCTGCCTGCTTCCCACACACAAGGCCCTGAAAAAGAAAATGAAATGGTTAGATCTATTAGATCTTTAACTTTTAGACCTGCTCCTTTTCAAACTCTGCGCCCCAGGCCGATCCCGAATGCCCGATCGCCCCAGGCCGATCCCGAGTGCTCGATCCGCTGCTGCTGTGTAAGCAGGGCCTGTCTGATTTGCTTGCAGGTTGCACTGGCTTCCTCTTGTCCCGGTGTGTGGACAGCACCACACGCCCTCCAGACCAGCAACGGCTCTTGCCTGTGCTTTCCAGTGTTTTTGTCAGAGAGTCCGACAGAGCCCGAGCTCCTCCAGAGCTGGCCTAGAACCGAGTGAGGAGTGCCCAGCAGACATGGTGAAAATGACCAAGTCCAAAACTTTCCAAGCTTATCTGCCACACTGTCACCGAACTTACAGCTGTATCCACTGCAGAGCCCATCTGGCCAATCATGACGAGCTCATTTCCAAGGCAAGTGATCCGGATTCAAAACTGATAAAAACAAGGCTTGCATACGCCTTTAGTCCCACCAGATGGGAGCCAGAGGCAAGAGGATCTCTGAATTCTAGGCTAGTGATGTATCTAGTGATACATACCCTGCCTAAAAAAAAAGTCGTAATGGCCAGCAGCACTGGTTGGGAACTGCAGGGCTTTGTCAGCTTAGTGACAGCTGCTGTTTGCCAAGATCTGTCACCTAATCCAGTAGTCAGGCAGGCGCCATGCACAGCCATTTTATCCTGGAGCATGCCAAGCACGTCCGGCATCATGGTAGGGGCACACAAGAAATTTGAGAAAAGGTTTTTATGTCAGCTCTTTTAAAAATTGCATGAAGAACAGATATGTGCTAGAAAATGAGTGATTTGAAGCCTACCCATGACAAGATGGAAGATGCCACAAATAATTCTCAAAAATACATAGACTGCAAGAGATATCAACCCTTCTCCTGAGCCGGGGTGCTGGGAGCAGCTTTCCGCCTCGCGTTCCCGTGGTAAGGCACAGTGAGCTCACTAAAGAGACATGTCTTCCGGTCTCAGAGATTTCCGTGAGTGCCAGGCCACCCTGCCCCAGGGTAGGAAAGTGTGGCAGAGAGCAGAGGCCGGCAGCCTGGAGCTTGCTTAGTGGCCTAATTCCCTTCCGCTGGCCTCTGCCGCCTGGGGTCCCCTCAGCTCCCAGGAACAGCACTGCTGGGACCCAGCCTCCAGCATGTGGGCCTCTGCAGAGCATTCAGGATCCAAACAACAGTGACAGCCTTGGCTCTCCTCTTCTGAGTGGTCTTCCTGTTAGACACAGGAGCCTGAGGTGCACACACCTTGAAAGTAGATTCTGACACACCTCCGTGAGAGCTCACCTCTCTCTGGTCCATATTTGTCACTTAACAAAGAGTGCTCTGACGTGAGGAAGCGCTTCCCTTTTAAAAAAAAATGGTCTGGATATGCAGCCATTGTGGCCTTGAACGCAGAGATCACCTGCCTCTGTCTCAAGAATCCTGGGATTTAAGGTGTGCACCAGTGTGTCTCACACCTCTGTGATTAGCTCACAGGGGTGCTGGTGCTCCTGTCATGGCAGATGACTCGTGCTACAACAGCTCCTAGGCCTCCTGAGTCATCCCTTCCCAGCTGCCCCTGTGGGAAACCTAAGAGCTTGCACAGTGCACAAGCAGAGGAAGAAGTCAACGCTGACAGGTGCACATAGTCTAGACATGAGCGGCAGGAAAACCAAAAACTGAGTATAAAGGGGCTGGAGAGATGCTCAGCCGTTAGAGCACCGACTGCTCTTCCAGAGGACCTGGGTTCAATTCCCAGCACCCACATGGTGGCTCACAACTGTAACTGCAATTCCAGAGAATCTGACACCCTCACAGCATTGTACACAGGCAGAACACCAATACACATCTAAGGAAAAAAACTGAACAAAATATCCTACAAAATCACTTTGGGGGATATTCCTTTTAAAGCGGAAACCGTTTGTTTGTTTGTTTGTTTGTTTGTTTGTTTGTTTAGACAGTGTTTCTCTGTGTAACTATCATCCTGAACACTCTCTGTAGACCAGGCTGGCCTCAAATTCAAGGATCCACCTGCCTCTGCCTCTCTACCTCTACCTCTGCCCCTCTGCCTCTGCTCCTCTGCCCCTGCCCCTGCCTCTGCCTCTGCCCCTCTGCCCCTGCCCCTGCCTCTGCCTCCTGAATGGGATTAAAGACATTCATCTCTCTACCCAGATGAAAATTGAACTTTAAACTGAAAACTACTCAGTGGCACAGCACTTGTGGAATGCCCAGCATCAGGAGCCGCCTTATTTCCTGAGATGAGGCCTCTCCCTGAGCCTGGAGCTCTGAAAACCAGCAGGACTTGCAGCAAACCCCAGGCACCCACCTTCCCCACCCCCACCCCCAGCCCAGGGGTGACAGCATTCAGCCATGACTAGCTTTTGCTTTAAAGCTGATGTGATGAGTGTTTTGCCTGGTGCCGGCTGAGGTCAGGAAAGGGTGCTGAGTCCCTGCAGGACTGAAGTTACAGTCTTCAGTGAGCCATACGGGTGCTGGAAATCAGGGTCTCCACAAGAGCAGTACTCTGAACTGCCAAACTAACTCTCCAGCCCCCATGCCCAGCTTTTAAACGTGTTTTTAGATAGGGTCATACTTTGTAGCCCTAGATGGCCTGAAACTTAGAGATCAAGTGCCTCTGCCGGCTAAGGACTGGGATTAAAGGTGTGCACCACCGTGTCTGGCCCTTTTTAAAGTTTTAAGATTTATTTTTGCAGCCGGGTGGTGGTGGTGGCAGCAGCGGCGGCAGCGCACGCCTGTAATCCCAGCACTCTGGGAGGCAGAAGCAGGTGGATTTCTGAGTTCGAGACCAGCCTGGTCTACAGAGTGAGTTCCAGGGCTATACAGAGAAACCCTGTCTCGGAAAAAAAAAAAAAAAAAAAAAAAAGATTTATTTTGCATGTTCTGTCTACACGTATGTCTGTGCCCATGAAGGCAGACGAGGGTGTCAGATACCAGCTCCAACTAGATAGTTGTGAGTCACCAAGTAGGTGCTGGGAAATGAACACACACGGGTCCTCTAGAAGATCAACCAGGCCTCTTCACTGTTGAGCCATCTCTGGCCCTATGTCTCGCTTTTAACATCCTCCAAGATTTTAAGTATGTGTGGGGGGGAATATTGTGCGCCGGGGTATAGGTGCCCTCAAAAGCCAGAAGTTGGATCCACGGAGCTAGAGTTACAGGCTGTGAGCAGCCCAAAGTGGGTGCTGGGAACCCCACTCAGGTGATTCTCTGTAAGAGCAGCAAGTGCTCCTGAGTGCTGAGTCATTTCTCAGCCCCTCCCCCATCGGTAGATGATTTGCACTGTGCTGGGCCTCAGTGTCCCCAGGCTCAGCTTCCCAAGCAGCTGAGCCCCAGGTACAGGTCACAACACCAGGCACAGGTTGTGACTTTTCCATTTTTCTGAGCCAGGGACTAGCTATGTAGCCCCGACTTGCCTGGGACTCACAACGTGGGCCAGGCTGGCCCTGAACTTAAGGTGCCACCTCCTGGCCCTCCGAGGTGTCGGAATTACAGATGGAGATGTTCAGCTCAGGCTAGGATTTTCATTTTAATGTCAGTTAAAAAAAAAAAAAAGTGAAGAAATGGGGGCTGGAAAGATGGTTCAGCGATTAAGAGCTGACTGCTCTTTAAGATGGTCCTGAGTTCAATTCCCAGCAACCACACAGGGTGGTTCACAACCCTCCAAAAGCCTCTTTGGGTGTGTCTGAAGAGAGCAACAGTGTACTCACATACATAAATAGGGATTTTTTAAAAAGTGAGGAAACTTCACCTTGTCTAACTCTTGAAGCTAGTGAGCCGTCAGGATTAGGGCTAGAGAGAGCGCTCAGCAGTGCCAGTGCTCTCCGCTCTGCAGAGGGCCTGAGTGGGTTCCAGCATCAGCCCAAGGCTCATGCCTTCCTCTGACTCCAGCTCCAGGGGATCCAGTCCCTGTTCTGAGAGATGAGAAGTCTGAGGCGTCACGTGAGCCTGCAGAGCCTGCGTTAAAGCTGATTCGCCAGGGTCTTCTCTTAACTGCTCTCCAAGTTCAAGCATTTTCCCTGCTTCAGTCTCTGACCAACTGGGGCTGAAGGTGTGCCCTGGGCCAGCTCTGGTCGCTGTGAACTTATGATACACACAATTGCACAGTGGCAATGATGACGTCTAGATGCAGAATTGTCACTTGGAACTGTCCCAGCAGGTGCACAGTCCACTGTGGGGTGACCAGTGGCCTGAGTGGTGACTGCACCTGGTCCTCAGGCATCCCAGAAAGCCGAGCCCCGCCCCTGCTAACACTTTCTCCTCCCTTTCTCTGCAGTCCTTTCAGGGAAGCCAGGGGCGAGCCTACCTCTTCAACTCTGTGTGAGTACGCGTTGTCACTACTGCGTCTGGCTCTGTCCCTCTGCCTGCTCAGTTCCTTAAGGGCTGAAATGTGTATCTGATCCATACCAGCCAGCACCATGATCAGCTGAGAAGAGTCTAGCCTCCTGCCTCTGTTCTGATGCAGTCGTTGTGTCTGAGGGTTCAGCCGCCAAGCCTCACCCTTGGCAGCTGGCTCCGTAGTAGAGCACTTGCTCAGCATGTGGAGGCTGCTCTCCATTTGGTTCTAAGCACCATAAAGACAAACCTATTTCCTTCTTCCCAGAGTGAGGGTGGGGGACCTGAAAAGCCTGTGATGATCTGGACAAGTCGTTCTGGTGTACTTAATGGTGCGAGGGAGGGGAAGGGGCACTGAGCAGAGACCCCTCCAGCACAGCCACTCCGTGTCTTGACAGGGTGAACGTGGGTTGTGGCCCCGCTGAGGAGAGAGTCCTGCTAACCGGGCTGCACGCAGTGGCCGACATCTACTGTGAGAACTGCAAGACCACGCTCGGGTGGAAATACGTGAGTGCCTGCCTTGGGAGGGATGGTGTCCTTCACGTCCTGTGGGCTCTCGGGACGCAGCTCAGAGGGGAACGCTTTCTAGAACACATGAAGCCCTGAGTTCTGTCCCCAGAACTGCATAAAACTGGTCATGGAGCACAATGGTCAGTGGGTAAAAGCACCTGCCACTAAGCCTGATCCCTGTTTTTGATCCAGTTCTTGCCAGTTTTCCATTGAAAGCACCACAGAACACAAATGTGTAAACACACAATTTTTAAAAAGTAGGGTACAAAAAAAAAAAAAGCCGGGCGGTTGTGGCGCACGCCTTTAATCCCAGCACTTGGGAGGCAGAGGCAGGCGGATTTCTGAGTTCGAGGCCAGCCTGGTCTACAGAGTGAGTTCCAGGACAGCCAGGGCTACACAGAGAAACCCTGTCTCTGAAAAACCAAATATAAATAAATAAATAAATAAATAAATAAAATAAATAAATAAATAAAAAGTAGGGCAGGCGCTCGGGAGGTGGAGACATGGACCACAGGTTCCTGGGGTACACGATCCTGTCTCAGAATGAAGACTCAAGTTCCTGTTGTTTCCTTGAACAGGGTAGGACGGAGCACACTCGTCCACCAGTGACACTCTCAGGCACGAGTCAGGGCAGTCCCCAGTGCTCCCAAAGCTCCATTCTCAGACCTTGGCCGCATCTCCGGCTTCTCTCCATACATAAATTGATTGACATCTCAAAGATGACAAGTTTGCACTCTGGCTTGGCCTTACTTCCAGTCCCAGAGTTTGAGGACCCCTCTTCTGCAAAGACTAGGCAGTGTGCCACCCACCTTTGTCTCCCGAGAGCCACTCCAGCCTGCTGTGGTTCTGAGGACACGTGTTTTCAGAAGCTCTTCTATGTCTACCTCTGCCTCAGCTCATCTAATGGAAGCCACCTGGCTCCCAGTGCTAGCACACCCTGACTGACACCCAGAGGCCTGTTTTATGCCTTTTATTTTTCTTTTTGCATGTGTTTGTGGTGTGCACACACGGAAGCTGGCTGGTGGCAGTTTCCTCAGTATCTGCTTAATTTGCTAAGGCAGTGGGTGGGTCTCCTCCCAAATCCAGGGCTCACTGGTTCTGGCAGTGTCCCAGCTAGCCATCCTGATTGAGGCTCTCCTGTCTGCTCCCGGGCTCTGGCTCCAGGCAGCCATGGCATCTGACCTGCTCTTATGGGTTTTAGGAAACCAGACTCTAGTTCTGTGCTTGTGTGGACAGCACTGCCTCCCGAGCCATATTCCTAGCCTTCCTTTGAGCTCTGGGTTCTCGCGGGTCAGGGTAGCCTGCTCTTCCTTCCCCGAATTCCTGACCATCTGGTTGTCCAAACTCCTCATGAACTGCAAAGGACCAGACAACCCCACAAAGCATCAGGCTGTGGGAGGCCCAGGCCTTCACCTGGTTGTCCCTGTTGTCCCTCTTCTGTCCTCCTGTCATCACTGCAGCATGCTGTTCACCACTGCTGTCCCTGCTGGGACTCGCCTGTGTCTAAGGGCCAGGCCTCATCCCTGACAAGTGTGTCTGCATACATACATGCATACATTGCCGCAGGCTTCTTGCTCTAGCATGCTAAGGTCATACTCCCATAAGTGATCTGCTGTGGGCTGGGAAGATGACTCAGTAAAGTGCTTGCTATGCAAGCGTGAGAGTGAGTCCACACCGTGTCACACATGTAAAGAGCAAAGCGTGGCATCGTATGTTTATAGTCCTAGCGTGAAGGGGTAGAAATAGGTCACTGGGTCAGAATAAGTCTAACTGAGTCAGCAAACCCTAGGTTCAATGAAGATTTGTGTCTCAGAATAAAGTGGAGAGGGCACTGGAGAGGTGGCTGAGCAGTTAAGAATACTAGCTRCTCTTCCAGAGATCCCAGGTTCAATTCCCAGTACCCGTATCAGGTAGGCACTTCACACGGTTCAGTGTCTTCTGGCCTCCATGAGAACTGCACATGCACGGTGCCCAGACATATGCAAAAGAAACATACAAGGATAACACCCATACACATAAAAATAAATTTAAGATGAAATGAAATAGCTAGCAGGATGGCCCAGCCTGTGACATGCATCCCATCTGCAGACCCACATGTCTGAGCCCTCCATAATAATAAATAAAACATGAAAAGTATAGGGCTGTCCACACACCCACCTCAAACCCTGGCTGCACACACCACCTCTCACCTGTGCTCCTCCATCCCTGCTGCCCTGAAACAGCACATACATGACCCAGTGAACAGTGTCTGGTGCTGAGGAGGGACCCCAGAGCCACAGGCACACACAGCACACACTGAGCCACATCCCCGGCCCCAGAAACAGAATTGAGTTAACATTGCTCATAAGTGTAATGAATACTCAGAACCGCCCTGCACTGCCCCTGGGTCCTCCTGGGCCACTGCAGCTCAGAGGTAATGGGTAGAGATAATGCTGCTGTTACCGAGACAGTAAACACGTGTCCTGAAACCTCTCTGCTTTTCCCCTCAAGGAACATGCCTTTGAGAGCAGTCAGAAATACAAGGAAGGAAAATTTATTATTGAACTTGCCCACATGATCAAAGACAACGGCTGGTAAAGTGAAGCGGCCGCTCATGTCTGAACTGTCTTATGAAAGCTGAGTGTGACGAAGACCTAGCGTCTTGGTGACAGTACTTCTTGAACTTAACTTCCCAGGCCAGCCCAGTTTCAACACTTGAAGGTGTCTCTCTAGGCTGTCCACTTGGTAAGGTGCCCCATCTGAATCCCCTTCCTGTGCAATGCGTTTCTGGACGTCTGCATTCTTTTTCCAACGTCTTAAGTTCTAGAGAAAGAATTGACCAGCTGGTGACTCACCTGCCTAGTGAATACTTTCTTTTACTCTACGCCTGCAATCTCGCCTGGCTGTGTTTTTACCAAACCCAAGCCCCTAAAAACAGAAGCAGGGTCTCTCTCACAAGCAAAGGCATAGTGACCAGAAGTAGTCAGCAGACTTTTATGCAAAATATGTCTCTTCAAAAACTGAAACCTGCCCGCTGGTGACATGGTAGAGAGGCTAAGGGAGGAGGCACCTCAGTGTGCATCGTAAGCAGAGGGAGGTTCCTGGAGTGGACGGCAGGTGACCTGACTGGTGGCTCAACTGTCCCAGCCTCCCGAAGCTGCCACTGAGCGGACTCCCTTGGTGCTGCGGCTCAGCGGCTCAGGGCGTAGGGCTGGTCCCTGCCGCAGAGCAACAGGCTGGGCTTCACCTTATACCCTGGATGTACTTGAAACGGTCGTGCATAGAGGCCAGAGCCAGCAGGGAGAACCGTAAAACTTGAGAGTTAGCTTAGCATGGGAGCCACCGTCCCTGCCTGGAATCACCTCATGACCTGACAGGGAGGAATCCGGGCCATGGCCCCAAGCCCGGGCTCTCAGGTTTTAAGACAACCCACCATTCCCCACTTGCCCACCCCCACCCCATGCATCTATAAAGTGTGGCCAGTTTGCAGAAAGGGTGGAGGCCAGAGCCAGTCCCAGATAAGTGTCATCGTTTTGTACCCTGCCCAGGGCAGAGGTAGGGGAAGTAGGCCCTTGAGCAGCATGGCGGAGAGCGGCAGTGCTCCAGCTGTGTGGGGTGAGAGCCAAAACAGTTTCTAGTCCTTTGGGCTCCACCCCCAAACCTCATCTGTGCTACTTCAGTTCACTTCAAAGCCCACATTTCGGTGCCATTTCTTTGCCCAAGATTGGAAACCTGGTAATACAAGAAATGCCTGGGCAACTGGATGACACGTTTGCATGGTCTGTGGACCTCTATGCCTGGTCCTAGCCCAAGCTGCTCTCTCCCCAACTACCCCAGGTTAGGCTGGCCCAAAGCAGTTATTCCACCCAGCAAGGTAAGTGCTGAAACTCAGCACAGGCAGCGGTGTGGCCCTGGCAGGGCTCAGTGCCATCCTTACCTAGGGATGAACACTGGTCAGCCGTCAGCTTCAGCTGGACATGCCAGGCTGGCTGGTTTGCAAGAGGTTGGAGTGGGAGCTTGGTGGCCCGAGTCACGGGACACTGGATGTCACCAGTGGGAAGCAAGGCAAGGGAACCTGAGCATATCCTGCATCCGCTTCACTCAAGGTGCAGGGTCTGAGCGCTCTTCCGGCCAGTCTCTGTACATACTAAGATTCTATTTACAGACTATGTTCTGGGCGTGCTGCCTGCCCTTCACCTGAGCACTTTGTCTTTTACGAGAGCACGGACTGGAACGTGTTTGCTAGTACTCTTTATGACTTATCTGTATTGGAGAGTGATGGATATAAACTGTTTATCAAGTTTTTTTGGATTTTGCGTTGGCCTTTTGTGAAATATAAACCAAAAGAACTGACCATGAGCTGGCTTCAGGGTAAGTGATGCAAGACCACCACCAGGTGTGCTGGTACACGGCTCACCTCCTTACAGTTCCAAACAGCACCATTCTGCGACTATCTTAACAATGTTTCCTTCAGAACAGTGGGGGGAATACCAGGTCATAAACGCCACTTTGCTTTAGAAATGTGGTTTATGTTGTTGCTGTCTTGTTAGTATATACACAGTATTTTTATACCTTAATGCTTATTCTTGATGGCATCTGTCAGGTATTTGAAAAGATCAGAAATGAGATTTTCTTTCCCCCTCAAAAAAGTCCTTTATTTTCTGATGACTTCATCAGGCAGTTTTCAAAATCCAAGTGTCTTTACTGTCTAAAACACCGCCATTTAAGCTGTAGAACCGACCCATGGAAATGCAAGCCCTGGTGGCCAGTCCTCTGTGCTGGAGGACAGGACAGGAGGATGCGGCTGCCCTGGAGACAGGTGTCCCTGCCGAGCAAGGCCGACTGCAGTGCCATGGAAGCAGCGGGGCGTTCACCAGTGACGGACCAGCTCGAGCGGACGCAGCGTCCTTGGCCCCCCTGTCTGTCTCCCAGCCAAAGCTGTCAGCCCTTGGTGGCATGTCTGTGTGAGGTATAAGAATAAAGCCTCTTGTCAAACAGCAACGTTTGCGCAGTGGCTCGCCATCTCGGAGGCCATGCTGTGTGTGTGTGGGGGGGGGGGGGGGGGGGGGGGCGAACCACGTTCCTGCAGCATCCACTAGGAGCAAAGGATGTGTCGGGTTCAGAGCCCGTTGAAGATCCTGATGCGTCCGACACCACCTTGTAGGGAGCTTGTGTGACCGTGAAGAGTGCGAGCACAGCTGCGCACAGCAGCCTCTGCCATGCAGACTCCACTGTAGCCGCCCCACGCTGTGACCTTCGTAGTTGTGAGGTGTCCACTTGCCTCTAGCCAGAGGAGCCGACCGAGGGGCATAGGAAGGCAGGTGGGAGGCAGTGCGGGCTGGAGGACTGTCCAGGACAGCCGGCCGGGTGGCAGCACACACCCTAAGATCACGCCACAGCAGTGGAAGTGGGGCGGGCATGGCGGGGAGTAACACAGGCGGACACTGCCCCCCCCCCCAGGAGTGCAAGCATGTGCCTGGTGCGTCCCGGACCAAGCCTAAGTTACAGTGTGGCGTGGCACACTCTAAGGACAGCGCTCTGTGACAGAACACATGACACGACAGTGCCTCCAGAGGGAGAATCTGCCTGCACTTCAGACACAGCTGGGGAAGGCTCAGGGGAGCAAACTCTGAGGAGCTGTGGCTGTGGGTCCTTTTCACACACACACAACTGTCCTAGAATCAAAGGGTAGTAAGCCAGGCATGGTGGCGGCTGCCTTTAATCCTCCTTGGGGAGGTAAAGGCAGGGGAATCTGAGTTTAAGGCCAACTTAGTCTTACAGAGTGACTTCTAGGAGAGCCAAGGATACAGACAGACTGTCTCAAAAACAGAAAAGGAGTAGGTGACTGGTCAGGAGAACATCAGAAGGGAGCCACCTGTCTGTAAGGACCTTTGGCTCTCATAGGAGCACATACTAACTGGCCATCTTCACGGTGGATGCAGAAAGGCAGGCAACTGAGTAGGCAGGCCAACAAATATGCCTTCCCAAGCAGGGGGATACCAGAGCTCTGTGGAAGGGGTGTCAAGGCAAGGAAACCTTGTCACAGGAGCTTGGGCTAGAAGCTCCCGCCCTGGGGTCCAGACTGGGGCGGGCCTGAGGACCAGTCTCAAGCTCCTTAGCTAAATTTCTCAGACACAGTCTCCCTGTATATCCAGGGCTGGCCTTGAACACTCAACCCCTGGTACCTTGGGATTCTGAATGCTAGGACTATGGGGACCCCTTGAAAACCTCCATTTTTAACAGGACACATGGGTGGTAGCGCTGGCCACGGAATGTGCTGAGTGCGTACACAGCCATCCCGAGGCGACCATGGCACAGATGAGGATGGGGCGCCAGGCGTCCCCGGGGCCCAAACTGGACCCAGGTTGTAGACAACAGGTTTATTGGCTCATGCCCAAACTGATGGCAGGGGCGGAAAGCTCAGGGGCAGACCCGGAAGCACCCCTGCGGCCAGCCTGCTGCTACCAGGAGCTGAAGTCCCCAAAGCCCCGACTGGGCCTTTTCTTGGCCATGGGGAAGGCGGCCGTGCTGGTCGACGGTTCCTCCTCTGCTGCTCGTTTCCTGAGACATGAAGAAAAATTCCTCCGGTTGCCACGGAAGAGCCAGGAGCCTGTGCTTACGAGTCCCTTAAGAAACTGTACACAGATAGCCTTCCCTCCAAAAGCACCCTCTCCATGCTGCTCCCCACGGCCCAGCCAGGAAGGCATCCTTGGCCTGCACGGGCCTAATCCACCTCCTCCTGAGGCAGGGCCTTAGCCTTAGTCTCCAGTCTGGCCTGGGCTGCTCTTGCCATGATGTGGTCACCATGAAGCACTCTGAGGAGAGGTCCCAGCTTCTAGAGGGTTCTGGAAGATGCTCCCGCCCATCACTCCCACTCACGTGGCCGCAGGGCTGATGTACTTGCCCACCCCCTGGCGGTACATCTGAGGGCCCTGGGTTCCAGGCTGGGACTGAGTCATCTTGGCCTTGGCCTCTGGAGCCTCTTGGTGCTGTGTCTTCTTCCGCTCCTGGGCAATCTGGGAGAGAGCGGAACTGTCTGAGGACCCCAGGGCGGGCTCTTCCCCCCAGCTAGGAGGAGGGCAAAGGCTGGCCCAGAGCCTCCAGGTGTGCCCTCCTAGTCCTAACCAACAAAGCCATGCCATGACTTGCTCGGCACCGTCCTCAGGGCCAACCCTGCCCCTTCCTCACCTGGGCATCAGCCTCCTCGTAGGGGTCCACAAACACTGTGGTTGTGCAGATACGCACTTCCTCCTGGTGGCACAAAGGCTCTGTGAGCAGGCACGCAGACTTCCCCACACAGCAGTGCTGCTTTGTCCCCCCCTCCCCCCCAGGCACATACCTTAGGACGGTCAGTTTTGGGGTCACTCTCCACATTCTCCATAGCCGTCAGCGTGTCAAATCCCCCAACAACCCTGCAGCAGAGGGACAGGGCTGAGGCGTGCTCGCCATGAGGAGCACTGTGTGGCAGACCATCCCCAAGTGCCACAGCAGACACGTGAGCGGGACACCACGCCCAGCCAGGCTTGGGATGAGCCGTAGTCCGTGTTTCCAAACTTGTTTTCCGTCTGTTTGCTGAGGCAGGGTCTTCTATAAGCCAGGTTGGCTTTGAACTCACTAACTGAAACAGGCCAAGAACTAATAATCCTCAGGCTTCCAACTCTCAAGTGCTGGGAGAGCCACTGTACTGTACCAAGCTCTTCCCCCACTATAATTAAATTGTCAGCACGGAATGCAAAAATACCACCTGGGCCTTTGTGGAAAAATCTGCTGACCCTAGACTAGTGGATGAGAAGAGAGCAATGTGGTTCTGACTTCCAAAACGGTGCCCTGACAGCAAGGATGAGCTACAGCTGCCGGGGTGTCGCCTCTGCTTGGCCCCACAGGCCAGGAGAGCCAACCTTCCCCTCTAGAAATCTCCACAGTCCTCAGTGGTGATAGGAGGGATCACAGCCAGGCCTAGGGGAAAGGCAGTGAGGGTCCAAACACTCAAAGCATCTGCTCTTACCGTCCGAAGATGGTGTGCTTCTTATCCAGGTAAGCACAGGATCGGAACGTGATGAAGCTGGGAAAAGCAAGGAGGTCAGGAAGCAGCAGGCTGGCCCACCAGTGCACTCTAGGCCAGTAGTGACTGCTCAAGAGACGCCCTTTCCCAGCTTGGAGCTTCCTTGGACCTGTGTACGACTGCCACTGCCTGTCTCTGCCAAGGCCACACAGGCAAATCCAGACCTCTGGTTCTCTGGAGAAAGCCAGAGTTTGGTTGCCAGCCTCCCATGGAAGACAAGCGGGAGAGGCGAGCGGCCTGACGGAGTCGTTACACTATCTGGAGGAAGGAAACGGGCGAGTGACTCTGCTCCACCATGAGCCTTGCCAGGGCCTTCCGGGGGAGTATGTACAGGTACAGCCCAGACGTGTGCTGTCCGGAAGAGGCTCTAGACTGCAGACTCTAACAGGTGGCAGCACAAGGCTGGACAACAAGGCTGGACAACATGACACAAAGCGGAGAGCACCTGCAATCCTTGCCGGAGGCTGAGCCCGGCCCAGCCTGAGCTACAAGACCTCCTCTCTGAATAAATCAAATGGAAAGCAGGAAGTATGAGGTTCTGTACCCAAAATGCCAAGAGGACAGCCGCCTCCCTTAACAGCCACACCTTCTAGTGAGGCTCGGAGGGCTGGGTCTACAAGCTGCAATGAGCATGCCTCACCAGCAAGCAGGGGCATTTCTGAGGCCACCAAGCAAGTCCCAAAGACATCAGGGCCACACTCTAGACACTAATCTCATAATTCTTGTCACTGCTGTTCTGACAAGGACCGGGCTGGTCTTGATCTCACTGTGGAGCCAAGGATGACTGATGGCCTGCGCCTCACAGGGGTGCCACATACTCCCACTTCTGCCTGGCCTACCCAAAGAGGCCTTTGCTACCTACCTCTAAGTACTACCTGCAGCTCGGAATGCTATTCAACTGGCTTACTTGGGCTCCCTTATTGACGGGACCTAGGCTTAGTCTGGGTGTAGTACTTTGATTGGAATTGACTTACGCCCAGCACAATTTTTAGGGAGAACTCTTAGGTCCCTTGAACACCACCCCCAGCAGCTGAGTAAAACTAGCTGGACATGGACTCACAACTGAGACTTGTTGGTATTGGGCCCCGAATTGGCCATGCTGAGCACCCCACGGCCTGTGTGTGAGAGGTTGGGACGGAACTCATCTTTGAAAGGCTTGCCCCAGTATGACTCTCCACCTAGAACAGAGAAGCACAGTCAGTGGTCAGCCACAAGCCTGGGAGAGAAGTCTCAGGGAGCCTTGGCCTTGAGGCAGCCTCCATGATGACTCCTACATGCCAGTGCCTTCAACACAAGCTGACACTGCTGTCTCACCTGCGGGCCAGGGGCTGAAGGCTTAAAGAAAGCTACAAGGCATACTTGGACCATGGAGGTGGAGGCTTGGGGGAAGACTGTTATGCCTGTAGGAGCAATGGTGCGCCTTCTTGCATGACAGGAAAGCATGGCCAGACCTCCTGAGAGCGAGCAGGTGGGTTCTGAGAACCTCACCTCCCTGTCTTGCTCTGGTCGGACCCCAGGGCTTAGGAAAGAGGGACTGATACTGTGGAGAAAGAAAGGGGCATGCCCAAGGTAGGCCAGAAGGCCGGCCACCCCCCAGTCTGAAAGATCACACACCCAGAACTTAAAACCCAACTCCCTACCTGGCCCCGCAGAACAGCCACATTTATTATTCCAACAGAACGGGGTTGGCACTGGCACTTACCTGTGCCTGTACCTGTGGGGTCACCGCCCTGGATCTGCAAAAACAAAACCCAGTGAGGCTACTGCCTCTGACGATGCCTATCACCCCACACACCCTGCCTACTAACTGCATAGGCTTCGCACAGGCATGTGCTACCGTAAGGACAGGGATCTCCTCTCTGACCCCAGGTCTTCCTGGGTGAGCACTGAAGGTCCAGCTGCAGGATCCCTGGCACAAGATACACCTGAGGATGCTACGCTGGCCACACATGGCCTGGCGCAAGGTATCTGGAGCAGGGCAGGCATGGCCTGCTGTTGTCCTGGATGCTCCCCACGCCATCACGCATCTCTAGGCACACCGACCTCTACCACTCACCACAAAGTTCCTGATGGACCTGTGGAAGATGGTGCCATCGTAATACTGTTTCTTGCAGAGCTTGATGAAGTTTTCACAGGTCTTTGGTGTCTGCAAAATATCCCAACACAGTGAGGCACAGTAGTCAGTAGCAGAGGCCTACGACACGCAGACCTTCATCACAGCGGAGAGCTGCTGGCCTGGAGGCTCTGGCTCGGTCTGGCTGCTGAAACCTAATTCAGAGTCCTGCAGCCACATGACACGGGGCACACACTTCCCAAGCAGCCAAGGAGGTGTTGCTAAAGGGACCCCAGGGATGAAGTCGGGCCCTTTCGGTCCTCGGGTAGAGTCGGGAAGACCTCTTATAACAACCAACCATAGCTCCACATCTAAGGCAGGACTACCGCATGGCTCCAGGACCCACCTGGGGACAGCCACCACACTCACCAGGTCACAGTGCAGCTCTAGGTTAAGGTCACCCTTGTTGGTGTGCAGCCGCACATAGCCCTTCTTCTTCACAAACTGGTAGCGCAGTACATCTTCCTCAATGACAGCTGCAAACAAGTCCTGAGCTCTGCACTTGCCCTGCACCCAGGATACCCCCCACTCAGGCCCCATGGCATGCCACGCAAGACCCACTGGGGGCACCCCAGCTCTGAGAAGAATGCAGGAGCCAATGCAAGTAAGCAGTACCTGCTTCGTGCGTGGTCTCAGGGACCATGGCGGTGGAGGTGAAGGACGCACTGACCTTCCCGGTGGAGTAGTGGGCCTGCGAGGAAACCACGTGCTTACACCCTCCCCCCAGTGCAGCCTCCCTGACCACCACCCCGGAGGCACAGGGAGAGCCGGCAGAGACCAGAGGACCCAGTTACTAGACCCCAGAGGAACAAAGGTCCCCATGAGGGAGTGAGGCCTGCTCTGCAGGTCACAACTGTGAGTGAGTCAGGATGGGAAGCCCTGCCGCCACACCCACTTCACCTTCTCCCAGAACACAACTGCACACGCACTTGTAAGTTCATTTCTGAAGGTTTGTTTGGTTTTTTGAGGTAAGAGTTCCTTTCTGTGCATCCCGGGCTGTCCTGGAACTCACTGTGCAGACCAGGCTGGCCTCGAACTCAGAAATCCGCCTGCCTCTGCCTCCCAAGTGCTGGGATTAAAGGCGTGCGCCACCACC
>BDUI01000013.1:165805-178540 GCA_002335545.1 Apodemus speciosus
TTTAAAAAAATTAAAAAAAAAAATGATTATGTCACCAACTAGGGTGGCTCACACCTTTAGCTCCCGCACTCGAGAGGCAGAGGCAAGCGATCTAAGTGAGTTCCAGGACAGCCAGAAATACAGAGA
This sequence comes from Apodemus speciosus, assembly GCA_002335545.1. NCBI lineage: Eukaryota > Metazoa > Chordata > Mammalia > Rodentia > Muridae > Apodemus > Apodemus speciosus. The sequence goes on from BDUI01000013.1 coordinate 165,932, forward strand.
AATCCTGTCTTGAAAAACCAACCGCACATGCATGTCTGGTCTTAAAGGTCAGAAAAGGGGGTTAGATCCCCTGGAGAGTTGTGAGCTGTGGTGTCGGTGTTGGCAAACAGACCTGGGTTCTACAAAGTCAAGTGTTCTTAACCACTGATCCATTTCTCTAGTGCAGGTTATTTTTATATACAACAGTACATGGAATAAAAGTACTTTTTTCATCATATAGGGGAAGGAAAAAAAGAGGACTGCTCTACAACTCAGTAATACCCAGAAGTGCAATGGCTGCGTTCAGATAGGAAAATTACAGATGGACTTTAGTTTTCCATATCTTTCTGGATAATCGCTATGTGGGAAACTCCACCTCTGCCTTCCCCGTGGCTCACGCAATGCAGACTCAGTCTGGCTAGGAGAGAAAGACAGCACCTATCGGTTGAACGTGCTGCAGAAACTCCAGCACCGCAGCTGGAGATAGGGCATAGAGCAGACAAGCGCGCCCGTCCCCGTCCCCGTCCCCATCCCCGTCCCCGTCCGGCCCAGGTAAGGTTGAGACCTTGGTAGCTATAGCAGCCCCAGCCCTCCATGCCATCACAGATCTGCAAGCCCGCCTATCTCTGTCCTGAAATGTAAAAGCTACCTTTGGTAGCTTGATCACTAAAGCCCGTGTCAGGCCCATAGCACAAGGCAGCCCTATTTCTGCGGAGCCACTGTTGCCATGGGACCCCAGCTTGTCAACCATTCCTCCACCGCAGGAGTGTGCTACTCCCTTCTGATCTGTGTGGGGCCCCGTCACCCCAGCAGCCCTGTCAGCACCTTCTACAGGACCTTCCACAGCTCAGAGGCAGAGCCTGGGTGCCCCACTCACTCACGGCATTCAGCTGGTCTGCCTTCTTCTTCTCTGGTGGCTTCATGGTAGCTGCTAAAATCTCGTCTCCTTTGAACTCTTTGTAGAGCTCCTGTAGCGTCTCTCGCGTCTCCGCATTTGTATTTTTCAAATAATAAGATGGGTCTTGTCTGGCCTTTTCCTCATCTACAAAACAGTGTATTAGAACTGAGCAGCCAAGGCCCCAGAGTCTCAAGATGAGCTAACAGGAATAAGATGGAGAAGGCCCCGTGAGAAGAAGCACCGGTGAGTGGATTACGGAGGTTCTCTGGACAGCACAGCCGTGACTTAACTGCCCCTGGCTGTCTGGCAGCTCTAGTAGGTGTAGCCAGGGGGTTGGGGGAGCACACAGAAGGCAGACATTGTCACAGTGCATGGCCCCAGGCCTGAAGGGATGTCCCTCATGCAGACAATAGGAGTTGCCCTCTTCTCTGTATTACCTACACTATAACCTTTTCACAATGTTTTGCTCTTGTGAATTTAAGTGTGTATTTCAAGGGAAGGAAGGCCACATGCTGCCAGCTAGGCCAAAGGCTCCAACTTACTGGGCAGGGTACCTCCCAAGGCCTGGCCTCGGGGTCTCCTGAGCTCAGTCATCCCTGAGTTGTGTGTAGCTGGCTCCTTGGTATGGTACAAGTGAGCTCGGACACTTGAGCCACTCCATAATGTGTTGGTGTGTTCAATGGCGTGGACCAAGCACAGGAAGCGGGAGGGTCGAGGGCCCAGTCTGTACCCTAGACAAGTGTCACGTCACCCAGTGTCACCTGCAGGCCTCTATCACTGTGCCCTGGGAAGAACGGTGGCCAACAGCCATCCAGAAAGCACAGGCCCACCAGAGCTAGGGAAAGGGAGGTGTCGTGGTGTTTCGGAGGCTAGTCAGCTGCCTCTCTGTCTGACAGGTGCGGCAGTGTATGCTTGGAAAGCCAGCACTCACAAGGCAAGTGCGGGAGGGGCTGCACATTTAAGATCTATACAGCAAATTTCACCATAGTCTTCCCAAAAGCTTCCCGAAATTTGAAAGCTAGTTAGTCACAGCCACTCTGCAGCCATAGTGTCTGGGTCTGGGCCCCCACAAGGAAGGGCTTGCCCAAGAGCCTGCACTCTACTCACAGCAACCTCTCTCTCGGTGTCCATACCTGGATCTATTATTCTCATGTTATTCTTCACATGGAAGAAGTTGCTAACATTGAATTTGTCCAGATTGGTGGGGTCCTGTGAGAAGAAGAGAACACTCACGAGTACAGCCGGACTGCCAGGCGCCTGAGCACCTGAGCGGGGGCTGCAGGCTGCCCGGCGCCTTGGGGAAGAGGCTGCGGCTGAGCCGCGGGAGGATTAGGGCGCGATGCAGGGAAGGAGGCCGAGGCCGTGCCCTGACCCGGGTATAAGCAAGGCGGGGTGAGTCCAGAGCACAGACTGTTCATCAAGCAGTGTGCCCTGCCTCTAGGCCTCAAAAACAAGGAGTGGCCTGCTGCCAGGTAGCACAGGAAGACTGTGGAAGACTGGGAAGCCACCGGACCAAGCTTCCGTCAGAAAGGCACAAGGCACAGAGTTGTTTAACCCTGTCCTAGCCTATGCTCCTGTGGAGCTGCTGCTCTTGAGAGCAGGGGTGGGACCTGAAAAGCAGCCTCAGTGTCCTGATACCTAAGACAGTGGTGGGCAGGTGTGGCCCTCATACAGCGAGCCGGCGGCAGGAAGGGGATGGCTCTAAACAACAGTTGGGGAGCAGCGGCCAGGGATGCTATGGTCCAGAAGACCACCCAGCCTGGTGAAGAAAGCTGGGCAGCTGAGGGGAGCACTGAGGGTCAAGGCGAGGCGCTTCCTATGAATGTGATGGAATTACCTGCAGGGTGATGATGTCTTGCCTGGAAAAGGGCTCATCGGTTAGCAGGTCCCTCAGGTTCTTGGCCTTGATGTTTAGCTGCTCCACTGCCTAGAGCAGGACAGAGAAATCACAGTTCCTCGTGGGCCCTGGCACAGAGGTAGGAGGTAAACAAGCACACGGCCACTCTGGGGGACAGTTTCCACTGCTCTGTCTGTCTGGCAGAGACTAGCCAAACCAACCTGGCTGCTTCAGGCGAGAGTTCCAACATGGGCTCTCCTGTATCATGCCCTGTCCTCATCCTAGACTGAATCAGGAATGGAGACAGCTCCTGTCGCTCTGGCCACCCTGGCACCTTCTCCTTCCTAAGAGCCTGGCCTCCTTTTATCTCCCGAGTCTGGACTGAAGACAGGGCAGTTCTTTCCGGGATACAAGGAACCCTTGCCTAGGCAGCCCAAACTGCCTGCCTGGGCTTGAGATCCAAAGGCCGCCAGAGTCACCTGACCTTCATTCTAGAGATGACGTCCGGTGCCGAAGGCTATGGAAGCCACAGGACAGGCATGCTCACTGTCCCTGGCTCGCCCTCAACACTAAGCCAGGCCCAGCATTAGATAGTCCCACTCACTGCAGTGGGGTCTACCTCATAGGTGTAGACATTGCCAGTTGTCCTGATGGCCACAATGTGGGTGTTGTCGGTGAACACGGAGTACAGCACTGGACAGTGGTACTGCCCTAGGGAGAAAGCACACACAGGGCTAGTGGCCCTTAAGGGCTTTGAGTAAACAATCATGACAGCACATATCTTAACTGTAGCTGCCCAAGAAACAGGCAGAAGAACAGAGTCCAAGGCCAGCTGGACAATCCACCACAACACTGTCTCAAAGTGAAATTCTGAAAAGGAGCAGCAGCAGTGCATTTGCCTGGATGTGCTACATCCAACAAGTAAACAAGGAAAGGAGAGAGGGAAGAAGGAAGGTTGGAGGGAGACAGGGAGGACGGGACAGAGGAGGAAAGACAGAGACGGAGGAGCCAGGAGTGGTCAGAAAAGGAAGAGGGCAAAACCTTAGGCCAGCTGCCAAGACCTGGGCACGCCAGCGACGGCGGCCACCCAAGCTCCATTCCTATACACTAACAAACTCCTATTCACTTTACAAGACCAAATTCCTGTCTCCTTACTCAGACAGTCTGGCAGCCTCCAGACTGCTCAGGTGACCACTTTCTCCTCTTAAAGCCATGCCAGACAGGACAAGGTTTATCTTTCCAGAGACCCTGTCTCCACCACCTTCCACCTCTCCTTGTCTTTCTCTCCTGCCTTCCTCACCTAGCTCTCTACCTAGCTAGCCAGCCCCAACATATGATCTCCCATTCAGCAGGGCTTGTCTGGTGGGTCCCAATAGACAGTGGGGTGGGAGAACAAACTGTCATGTTACCCACATGCATCTAGATAGACTTCTAAAAATCCTAGTTAAAAAAAAAAAAAAAACCACTGCCGGGCAGTGGTGGCGCACGCCTTTAATCCCAGCACTTGGGAGACAGAGGCAGGCGGATTTCTGAGTTCAAGGACAGCCTGGTCTACAGAGTGAGATCCAGGACAGCCAGGGCTACACAGAGAAACCCTGTCTCTAAAATAAAACAAAACAAAACAAATCACCCACACGAGCTCACTCAGCATGTACACGCACGCGCTGCGTGTACACACACACACACACACACACACACACACACACACGCGGAAATTTAACCACTTAACCACTGGGTATATATTGACGTGACCAGGGAATTCTTGTTCATTTATTTTTTTAAGTGTCACATGCTATTATTAAGACAAAAGTCATTATATTTTTCTTATTGTTTTGTTTCATGCCAGGGTTTCTCTGTGTAGCTCTGGCTGTCTTGGAACTAGCTCTATAGACCAGCTGGCCTTGAAAACACAGAGCTCCGCCTGTCTCTGCCTCCCCAGTGAGAGGTCCGCATGCATGAGGGCTCCATGCATGGCAGTCCGCAGCGTTAGACTCCTGCCAGGCATGGGCACCCTCAAGCACACCTCTGCCTGGAGTGTTCCCCCACATCTTCATCCAGCTCCAGTCCCTTACCAAGCCCCTGCCAGGCCTGTCTGCTGCCCTCAGTGGGTGTCCTGCTGGTGCCCTTCCTTCCTTTACTTCTGTCTGAAACAGAGAGGACATCTGATGCACTAGTCTTTTGCCTAGATTCTGCCCCCAACGAAAGCTCTTCTCATTCAGGGCTGCATGCATGCACATATGGCCACACACGCATGCACACGCACCTCACCCCGACCTGCACATCTCCAGGAAGACAGTACAGGAAGATCTGCTCAATATGAGACACACAACCTATGAACCCAAGGTTGCTGTACATCAGACAACGAGGAAAAATGCCTGCCCCTCCCTATGCTTGCAACATTCCCTGGAAAACACCCAGTGAGCACTGACAGCAAACTCGCCCATGCCACTTATACCAGGATAAAAAGGAGACCCCTTAGCCAAGACCACAAAGGGTCTGCACAAATGGATCAGACCCCAGGATGGAAGCGCAGCGGCTGCAGCTGTGGCTGCACTATCCAGATAGGCAGCAAGAGGCCACGAGGGGACTCCGAGTAGGAGGCTCCAAGCAGGGCAGAGGTGATGCCAGTTTCATCTTGCGCAGGAAATGCCTCCCAAATGCCCATAACCAGTGGGGCTAGCCACCCTGGCCTGGCTCTGAGCAGCTTCCACCTCAGTCATGAACAGCCCCCAGCCTCAGCCAGGCATGGCTCATGCTCAGGGCCCAGCTATGGCACTAGCAGCTCCACAGCCTGACTGCCTTTATGAGACCCACCGAGCCTCACGCAAACCACCCGGCCCTTCGAGAAGTCATGCGACATCTGGAAAAGCAAAGGCAAGTGTCAGAAAGGAATGAGAGGCTGAGATGAGCCTCTGAGGTAGAACAGTGGGTTAGCATGTGTGTGGCCCCATGGTCAACCTCCAACCACAGGAGAAAAGGAAATGCCTGCTGAGTTGCTGAGAGGAGGAGCTCGGGATCCCTGTGGGCTAGGCCTGAAGCTGAGCACAAAGGGGTCCTCACCTTCACTGTTCTTCGCAAAGTTCAGCTTGATCAGAGACTTCCCATCAAGTTTCTGGAAGACATTTAATTAACAATAATAATTAAGGGGTGAATGCCACGCAGTGGTGGAGCACGCCTTTAATCCCAGCACTTGGGAGGCAGAGGCAGGCGAATTTCTGAGTTCGAGGCCAGCCTGGTCTACAGAGTGAGTTCCAGGACAGCCAGGGCTACACAGAGAAACCCTGTCTCAAAAAAAACCCAAAAAACAAAAAACAAAAAACACAAACAAACAAACAAACAAACAAGGGGTGAAGTAATACAAAGACTACCAAGACACGGGGACAGAACAGAAAGATCTCCACACAACTGACCCTCTGCAGCTTATACAGAAATGGAAATCCTTCTGGGAAGTCTCCAAGACGCAGCCAGAACTCCTGAGTCTGTAGAGTGGTTGCACTGGTGTGTCTGTAGACCCCAGGCTGAGATCCCCAGCTTTATAAACACACTATATATCCCACTATGTAAGGGATAGTCACTGGGCTGAATGAGGAGGGTGTGGAATGAAGCCTGCTATGCATTTCTACAATGTGTGGACTTTCTTGTTGGTGCCAGCTACCAAACCCAGGCCCTTATATGTACTAAGTGTGTGCTCTGCCACAGAGCTCCAGAGCCGGCCCTTCTGAACGCCTGACTTGTGAAATTCTAAATTCGCACAGGACACTGAGCTGGCCTTTACTTCACACAAGCCAGTTCCGGGAACCCACATTAGGGGGAGAGCCACTCCTGACAGTGTCCTCTGCCCACATTTGCACCATGGCATTCAAATGCCCACATCATATAATAATAATAATAATAATAATAATAATAATAATAATAATGGAACTAACTAAAATAAAAACAGAATGAGTGTGTCTATCACCACTAGGGAAGCCCAAGAATAGGGTCAGCTGGTGAAGGTGTTTATCACTGAGCCTGACCTACATAGCGGAAGAGACCTCCCACAAGCTAGCACATGTGCTATAAGCACACATGCACACACACATATACACAATAAATGTAACGAAGCCAGTGAGAGCCATGTATTCTGCTTATACTATGGTACAATTTTTTTTTTTTACTCACATGCGTAACATGGGTAAGGACCATGGGAAGAAGCCAGCATGCTCACAGATGAGGAATGCTAAGACAGAACATGCTCCTAGGGGCTCCATGAACAAAGGAAATGGTCCTAGCTTCTAGTTGTGACTGAAGTAGAAGCTCTATATAGCTGGGAAGTTGTAGGAAACAGCCTAAATGACACCCAGTAGGTCAGAGTCTTAAACGCTTTTATTTTGTTTTATTTGGGGTTTGGGGGGGTGTGTTGGCAGAGTGCCAGAAAATGTAAACCAAAGCCTCCTGCAAACAAGCAAGCAAGCTCTACCACTGAGGTATAACCCAACCCGAGGGTTCTCGCTGGGAGAACGCCAATCGCAGGCTGAGAAGGGAAGGATTCCTCCTTTGATCTACTAAACACATTAAGAGCTCCCTAGATCTAGGTGGAAATGTGCCTCCAAAGTTTACAGCCCCCAGAAACCTGTGGATGGGACCTTACTTCACAATTGGCTCTTGAAGGAGGAGATCATGTTAAGATTGGTCACACTGGCACGAGCAGTGCAATGGCCTGGCATCAGACCCTGAACTAGGTTCCACCAGCCCTCACAGCTGATCAGGACAGTGACAACTACTCAGGAAGCTCTTGCTAAACTGTGCTAGGTGACTGCTGAGATCCCCACCGCCCTAAGGACAATTTGCTGGGTCGGTCTCCACAGTTCTCTCCTTTCTCTCTGCCTCTCACCGAGACAATCCTATGATCCCTAACTGCTCTCCCTGGGGCTCCTCAGAGCACCTTTCTGACAAATCCAGCGCTGTCCTCAGTACATCTAATGGCCCTGCCTGGCTTCCAACCCCCCCAGACTAAGTCTTGGCTTCCCAATATGGCATGTAAATGCCATCATCTCTCTTGGCCTTAGGACTAAGCATATCGTGCTCTGGAGACACTCGGCCTCTTACCTCCCTCTTCTCTCCATCCCTGTGCCACTGCGTGACACACCTAACCTGACTGCCCCCTTCCCATGACAGACCAGCACAGAAAAGCTGGTGTCTTAACAGGTACAGCTGAGGGCTGGAGAGATGGCTCAGAGGTTAAGAGCACCAACTGCTCTTCCAGAGGTCCTGAGTTCACTTCCCAGAAACCACACGGTGGCTCACAACCATCTGTAATGAGATCTGGTGCCCTCTTCTGGTGTGTCTGAAGAGCTACAGTATACTCATATACATTCAATCAATCAATCAATCAATCTTTAACATGGAGAACTCGGCCCACAGAAGGAAAGGAGACAGACCTCTGAGACACAAAGGGACCAAAGGACTAGAGGCTTAGTAAAATGTGTGAAAAATGAGGCTAGAGAATGAGCTACAATCTGGAAATCTGACAAAGCACTTACTTTTGACTCAGTAGTCCTAGAAGAATACTCTTATGTGCTCAAGAAATGTGCACGGGGAAGCCGGGCCTGGGGGCGCACGCCTGTAATCCCAGCACTTGGGAGGCAGAGGCAGGCGGATTTCTGAGTTCGAGGCTAGCCTGGTCTACAGAGTGAGTTCCAGGACAGCCAGGGCTACACAGAGAAACCCTGTCTCGAAAAACCAAAAAAAAGAAAGAAATGTGCACGGGGCCATTCCCTGTACTTCTGCTGTGACGGGGAAATGACAGAAGTTCAGTACAGCCTAGTCACAGACAGACACTAGACCAAAGATGGCAGGTGTATAAAGTCACTTGCCACCAAGGCCGCCAACCTGAACGCATAAGTAGGAGGAGAGAACTGAATCCCACAAGTTGTCCTCTAACCCTGTGCCATGGCAAACGCACACACAGATGTGCATACAAGCTTACACACACATGCTCAAAATTAAGCAAATAAATGTAAAACCTCTACTTCTTAACCAAGAGTCTTACAGGAAAGGCTGTGCTTCCTGTACTAACACCCTTGAGAGTCCCCAGCACCTTGCAGAGCACACCGAGAAGATACAGGTGAGTTACCCACTATGACCCACTCAAGGAAAACCATGCAGCCTGACACGGAAGCTAAGGGAGGACTGTTAAGGGATGACTGAGTGAGAAGACAGCCTGGGCTGCAGAGTAGGACCCTGGCTCCAGCAAAGACAGATGTAGACAATGGTGTCCATTCACAGGAGCTTAGTACCAAGATTGCTCAGGATACGGAAATCCGTAAATATTCCAGTGTCATAAAACGCTGTAGCATTTGACCAGAACCTACATGCGTCCTCATCATCCTCAAGCCATCCTGACGGCCTGCTACCTACCGCAATCTAAATGCTAAACACGTAATCACTTTCTGATACTGCTTAGGAAACAATGACAAGAAAAAGCATGTAGATATGTTCACATACAATCTTCCACAAATGCTTCTTTATGAGCATAGTTGACGGGATCCAAAAACAGAGAGTGTGCAAGCACGGCGTGATGTGTGCACACAGAAGCAACATTTCCGGAAAGCACAGGACTGTCGGTCCCAGGTTCTGTGAGTAGTTCTCCACCGCTGAGAACATGAGAACTACACAAAGCAAAGACAGGAGCAGGAGCAGGCTCCCCCCGGCCGCAAGAACTCTGCATGAGCGAGCACCCACCTCTCCGGTGCTGGGATTGGTCCCATACTTCTTAAGCCATGGAACAATGTTCCTGATGGAAGAGAGAATGAAAAAGTGTCACCAGGTGCTGGAGAGATGGCTCGGGAGCGAGGAGCACTTGGTGCTCTTGCATAGAGCCCACGTTCCCAGCACCCACAACATGCCAGTAACAGCCATCTGTAATTCAGTTCCAGAGAATCCATGTCCTCTCCCGGCTCCCGTAGGCACTGCACAAAGTGTGCTGCACACAGGCACACAGGTACACAGGTAAAACATTCACACACATAAAATAAAAATAAATCTTACAAAAAGGAAAAGAAAAAAAAAAAAAAAAGATCAGCAGGGCACATAGTGCTCAGCCTCAGGGGCCCCCCCCCCCCGAGGCCTTGGAGCTGCGCCTGCGAGAGCGGGGCACCTGCCGCAGCACCTCACTGCAGGCAGAAGGAGTACCTTAAAGACGGGGTGCGCTTGCAGACTCCTGTTCTCAAATACATCAGTGCCTGGAGCTTTCTGGTGCTGGACACTGAACGGACGGCACACTAAGAATGTGCTTTTCCACTGAGCTACACTTGGCATCTGCACAAATTTTACTGCAGTTACACATAAACAAGAATTTTAACTGGGCAAAAGGGCAAACAAATGTGAGTATATCTATATAACAAAATGCTGGTCAGCTCAAAAATTATACTGTGGCCGCACACAGCTGTAAGCCACGCATGGTGTGAGCTTAGCTATTTGTGAGATTTATGGTAGTGGGAAGTCACTCGAACCCAAGTATTCAACACCAGCCAGGGCAATACAGTGAGAGTCTCCCTCCTCCTGCACCCACAAAGAAATCTGTGTACAGGTCCAAGAGGACATACACATTCACTGATGATCCTGGATAGTGAGATCGTTGTGGTAAATTGTTCTATTGAAGTATTTTCCTTTTCTTTTTTCTTTTTTTTTTTTTTACAAATTTTCGGAAAAAAATGTAGAATCTAAGCTTAGCCGGAACATAAAACGGCGCAGTGCTTCAGAACACCTCTCTCACAGCTCCGCTTTCAGCAAGCAGAGAAGATCTAGCGCATCTCTATTCCACACCCGCAAACAGCTGGCCTCTAAGACATGGGGGAGAAGGACTCATCTCCACTCCACTGCACAGTGTCTGCCAGCTAGTACTGCACTGCCTGCTTACAGGTCACTTCTGCCATGCCCCTCCGAGGTACTAAACAGGCTCACCTAGATGTCATGAGATTTCTACAGACAAGATTTTAGTAACCTTGACCCTGCTTAGAGACACAAACTCTACACTGCTTTCTCTAATTGGTATCAAGGATCCTATTGTATTGATTAAATCAAAATTAAATACAGAATGCTGGGGAGACAACGTAGTGGACAGCGTGTGCTATGCAAGCACAGAGGCCGGAAATTTGTACTCCAAGAGCCCGTGCTAAGCCAGACACAGTGAGGCTGGAGCGATGGCTGACAGTTAAGTTCCAGAGGTCCTGAGTCAATTCCCAGCAACCACATGTGACTCACAACCATCTGAAATGGCATCTGATGGTGAGTACAACTATAGTGTACTCACATAAATAATAAATTTTTTTCTAAAAGAAGCAAGCAAGCCAGCTGAAGACAGCACCCATCTGTCAGTTCAGTGGAGTTGGAGCATTGCGGCAGGTGGAACCGGGGGGCCTGCGGGTCAGCCAGTTTAGCTGACAGTGCCAAGTTCACTGACAAAGTCTTGTCTCAAAAAAATAAGATGGAGTCAGGCGGTGGTGGCACACGCCTGTAATCTCAGCACTTGGGAGGCAGAGGCAGGCGGATTTCTGAGTTGGAGGCCAGCCTGGTCTACAGAGTGAGTTCCAGGACAGCCAGGACCACACAGAAACCTTTCATCGAGAAAAAAAAAAGAAAGAAAGAAAGAAAAAAAAAGAAAAAWAATAAGGTGGAGCGCAACAGAGAAAGCCTGTGAGGTCAGCCTCTGGCCTCATACACATATGCACCTGAACACAACTGCACATACACAAACACCATGCACTCGGGTGGGTGGGTGGATGGGTGGACACGCACACACACAAATAAAATGAAGAAATTTAAAACTTCAAGAGTAAACTCACAGCAAGTCAAAAACGACACCTTCTGGGGTGCAGACTGGGTAGACAAAAGGCTGGAGAGAGAGACTGAAAAGAACAGAGACCCTCATCAGTTTCTAGGCACACTGAGCATGCTGTTTCCCACCACCTCCCCACAGTTGCGAGTACCCTCTGCCCGACACCACACCGCTAAGGATGAGCCGCTGTCCCAGGAGGCGCCTCAGTGCTCGGGGCAGCAGCAGACCACTTCATGTCATGTAAGAGAGAGGTCCCTGCGGTGTACTGTGCCTGTACACCACCCTGATGCATCCTGGGAACACAGACTGGGGTGGAGGGCTGCAGCAGCCTCAGCTACCACAGCTACTCTTCGTATGTGTCGGCAGCTGCTGAGCTGCCTGTGCCGCTGCCCATCTTCCTTTCTTGGTCTCAGACCTTTAATTCTAGTACTCTGGAGGCAGAGGCAGGTCAATCTTCTTGAGTTTAATGAGTTCCAGGTCGGCCAGAAGCCAGAGTAGCAAACAGACCATATGTTTATTTTTTTTAAAGATTTATTTATTTATTATATGTAAGTACACTGTAGCTGTCTTCAGACACTTCAGAAGAGGGCATCAAATCTCATTACGGATGGTTGTGAGCCACCATGCGGTTGCTGGGATTTGAACTCGGGACTTTCAGAAAAGCAGTCAGTGCTCTTAACCTCTAGCCATCTCTCCAGCCCAAACAGACTCTACCTTAAAAAAACAAGGATTGGAGAGATGGCTCAGCAGTTAAGAGCACTGACTACTCTTCCAGAGGCCCTGAGTTCAATTCCCAGGAAACCACATGATAGCTCACAACCATCTGTCATGGGATGATGCCCTCTTCTGGACTCATATTCATAAATAAATCTTAAAAAAAGAAAAAACCAGCCGGGCGGTGGTGGCACACGCCTTTAATCCCAGCACTTGGGAGGCAGAGGCAGGCGGATTTCTGAGTTCGAGGCCAGCCTGGTCTACAGACACACACACACACACACACGGCATACACACAAGCACATACTCATAAATGAAAAAACCAGCCGGGCGGTGGTGGCGCACGCCTTTAATCCCAGCACT
>BDUI01000013.1:201282-211835 GCA_002335545.1 Apodemus speciosus
CAGGGCTACACAGAGAAACCCTGTCTCCAAAAAACAAAAACAAAAACAAAAACAAAAACAAAAACAAAAACAAAAACAAAAAAAAGAAATCCGCCTGCCTCTACCTCCCAAGTGCTGGGATTCCAGGCGTGCACCACCACCGCCTGGCTCCTTCAGGATTTTGATCTCCTGAGCCATGGTCCTTTCCGTTTCAAAGCACCTAGCCCTCTCCCAGTTTGCAGTCCCCTCCCTACCCTGCCTTACCAGTCTGCCCTGGAAACTGAATCTACCTTCCAGTTCACTAAGATAATATCCAATAGGACTTCCTTCTGCTTTAGCTCTGGCTTTTGCACCCTCTGAGTTTCTACCTACTCCACAGCATTACACACATCCCTTTCCAGATCACGTCACGCCCTCCCCTTCATGACCACTTTGTTTGTTCTTTGTTTTTGAGACAAGGTTTCACTATGTAGTTCTAGCTCTACGGGAAACCACTGTAGACCAGGCTGGTCTAGAACTCTGCCTCCCAAATGATGGGATTACAGACTGCTGCCTGCACCCACGACCACTTCTTGATGTCCTCCTGAGCCCCTCCTCCTGCCTCTCTCCCCTCCCTTCCTCTCCCTCCCCGCCCCCCCCCCATAGTGTTAGGGATTGAACCCAGGACCTTGTGCAAAATAGGCAAGTGTTCTACCCGAGCCAATCCCCAACCTTTGCCCCTTCTCTCTTGCCCCTCTGCCACATTTCTGAAGGTTGTCTTCACCTCTTGAACAATCTTCCTGATTCAAACTCACAGAAGTGACTTAGCCAACCTAAATCCTTTGTTGCCTAGACCTCCCCGACCTCCAGGCCCACATCCAAGATATGTACAAGTAAGGATTCCTAGGTGTGTCAGGATGGATCTGCTGTGGCAACAGCTGCTGACCCACATCTTCCCTAGCCACAAAGGAGAGTGGTTGCTTCTTCCCCATCAAAGCCTCCATCAGGCCTGAGACTCCTGTCAGGGCAGCCCCCTGTGGGTGCCAGGACTGTGGAGCTGCAGTACTGTAGGGCTGATTTTCTCAACCTGGGGCTGAAGGCTACTCCCAAAAGCGAGTCTGGAAGCCTGGGCCTCCTGTCAAGGACACAGGCCCAACCGCCTCCCACTAGGTTGTTGTTAGTTTTTAAAGGGGGTGGGTGCATTGAAACAGGGTTTTACCATATAAATATAGCTGTCCAGGAACTTGCTGTGTAAACCAGGTTGTCCTTGAACTCACAGAGATCCACCTACCCATGCCTTCCCAACGCTGCATTCAAAGGCATGGGCCCCTGGGTCTTGCTGGTAAGGCAACTCTGAAAGCGCACTCAGGATCAGGCTGGTAAGGCAACTCTGAAAGCGCACTCAGGGTCAGGCTGGTAAGGTAACTCTGAAAGCGCACTCAGGATCAGGCTGGTAAGGTAACTCTGAAAGCGCACTCAGGATCAGGCTGGTAAGGTAACTCTGAAAGCACACTCAGGGTCAGGCTGGTAAGGCAACTCTGAAAGCGCACTNAGCGCACTCAGGATCAGGCTGGTAAGGCAACTCTGAAAGCGCACTCAGGATCAGGCTGGTAAGGCAACTCTGAAAGCGCACTCAGGGTCAGGCTGGTAAGGCAACTCTGAAAGCGCACTCAGGGTCAGGCTGGTAAGGCAACTCTGAAAGCGCACTCAGGGTCAGGCATCCTTAAAATCCAGCTCCAGCTCTGTCTGGCAAGCAGACATGCCAGACCTCTCCATGCCTCCCCTTCTCAGGACATACCATACTCTGTTTGTAAAAGAGCAGGCAGCCACGGCTGGCAGGCCTCCTCTGCCGGCTTCTTGCTCCAAGTCCACCCATCGTCCCGGGCAGGACACGTCTGCTGAGCCCCACGGTGCAAGGGCATTCTCTCTTCACCTCGGTCATCTCAGGGAAGGATGAGCCCTGTTCTTCCCAGTGCAGTCAAGGCTAAGCAGGGTGCACAAACCTTTTCCATACGAGAGGTGAACATCTGTCTCCACACGGTCCTGGAGTTCCTAGTTTTGTTTTGTTTTCATTTTCCAGACAGCTTCAAATCTGAGGCACTCTTCCTGCATCAGCCTCCAGGCACGGACTAGCCAATCTTTCTCTCTTTTTTAATTAATCAATTAGTTAATTTGGTTTTTCAAGACACAAGGTTTCTCTGTGTATCCCTGGCTGTCCTAAAACTCACCATGTAGACCAGGCTGCCTCGGAACCCGGTGATCCACCTGCCTCTCTCGTGCTGGGATTTAAGGCATGAGCTACCACTCCCTCACACACACACCCGTCCCTCCCCCCAGTAGACACCCCCATTTTATCCTGGAGGGGGGCTAAGAGCTTGAAACTGGAGCCTTTCCAAATCTGGAGTCTCCCCTTTGGACTGGTTCCAGCCTTGGAATATGGCTTCTAGCACCCACTTATCCTCTCAGATAGACTTATCCGGCTCTGCACTCATGACCCTTCTGCACCTCGGGCCCCTTGGCTGGCCTGATAGATGCCCTTTCATCATTGCACTGCTTCCCAGAGGCCCACAGTAGTGCAACAGGGAAAGAGTGTCCAGCAAACCTGTCAGTCTCCAGGGGGCAGGGCAGGGTGTGGGGAGTGGGGGTGGCTGGGGTGGGATCTTAGACCTAGAATTGCTTGCCCACCTGGGTGGAGTCTCTGCCTGAGCAAAGGATGCCCTCTGACCCCAGAGACACAGGCCTGGCTACAATCTCAAGTTTCCAAGGAGAAGAGAGTAAAATGAGCAGGGGGCGGGAATGGCCTGCAGGCCTGAGGGGCCAGGCCTGGAAAGAGAAGAAAGAAGGAACTGTAGGTCTGTGAAGCTGGTCCCAGATGCTTTGACAATACCATTGCACTGCTTCTCACAGTACAGTAGTGCAACCTAGTCAGAGCACCCGCAGCCAGCAGGAAATCCATCGCCCTCACTCAGGCAGGGCTGGAAGCTCAACCAGCGTGGGTGGGTAGGGCCTCTTTCCGAGCCTCGGAGAACAGAAGGGATTCCGACTGGGATGCAGTCCTCTGGTCTTAGGAACTTCAGGGCACTCAACTTTCTCCAGTATGATTCTGATTCGGTAAGGCACTCTCAGGAGGGAGCTGAAGGGCGGGCACCCGAGGGGGCTCAAACACAAAGGAGAGGGGCCTGTGCTCAGCTGCAGGGGGGCACAGTGGGACCACTTGCACCCTGTTTCAGCCTAGAACTCCTAGAATAAGAGGGTTCACCCCTAGCAGGCGAGGCTCTTGAAGTCCGAGACCCGGCCCTTGGTCCGTTCCCCTAGTATGAGTTCTGCACTCTTGTCCTAACAGACCCTCTAGCCTGGGAAGAGACAACGAGGGCTTCCTGGCATCTGGAGTTCCCTTGGCCTCACCGCACAAGCTATCCCAGACCCTACTCACGTGGACAGACACCTCTTGTTCTCACCGCGTGGAGAAGGGGAAGATTCGTGGAAGATCCTGGTAGGCGGCGGCCCCATCCTATCCGGACAACCTGGTGCCTCGTGGCGCCCTCTCTCCCTCGGCTCCATCTTTAACCCTCTGACAGTCCCGAGGGCCGAGCCCTAGGCCTCAAGGCACAACGCCAGCCTCATTGGCTTGCGCCTACACCAAGCTTTGCCTCCTGCGTACCTATTGGCTGCTGCTGGAAAGATTTCAAAATAGCCTCCAGGCTCCGATTGGCCAAGCGCCCGAGTTTTGGCTCCACCGGTTTAACAAAAAAGTGTTCTATAAGCACTTTCTCCTCATTCATAACTCTTGGAAAGGAGCTCTGCCCGCCTTTTCCCAGCTCATTTCTCTGCAGTTATTGTAATGATACTCCTGAGGGCGCGTCCATGCTTACCACGCCGCTCACCAAATTAGCGAGGACACTGAGATCCCGGGAAAGTGTCGGAGCCTTCGGTCAAGACCGCTGTTGAATGAACCAACCCCTAGGGGGTGCTTCGTGTTGCACTTGAAATTTTCTCATTGCACCTCCAGGATGGGACATTCCGTCAAAGTCCGAGGTCCTCCCCCTTTCTGTCCAACGTCAGAGTCATCGGGAAACCTCTAGCAGGCTGGTGAGGCCCTGGCACGCACTTGTCGGGGAAGAAAATGATCTGAATTCGTTGAGATCTGAAACACTTTGTGGGTAAGAGTTCATTAAGTGACCTTTCTGAGCTGATTAGTCCAAAGATACACAGCACCTAGCACCCAGAACCTGAGGGGCTCTACTCAGTCAGTGAAGGGAAAAATAAGTGTTTTCCAGCTGGCATCTGTGTTTTACCCCCAGTTATATCCTTATGAAACAGGAATCTTTACCCCCAGTTCAAAGCAGACAGAGCTGGTTGTCAATCTTCAGGAACTCATTTTGTCCACTTTATTTTAAATTGAACTTGTTGTGTATGGGTGCCTTGCTCTCCTGTCTGTCCCACCATGTACATATTCAGGGAGGTCAAAGGGTATAAGCAAGCACGTGCATGCTGGAAATGAAACCCATGTGCTCTGGTAGAGCAGCCAGTGCTCTTAACACAGACCCATAATCTCTCAGTCCCTACATTGTCTTATCTTCTTTGGAAAAAAAGTTCCAGTTCTAGGAGTTCTGACCTCCTCTTCTGGTCTCTAAAGCCACTGCATGCACAGACATATGAGAAAGCAAAACACCCATACACATAAAAATAAAAATCAAATATAAAATTAAAATGTTTTGCTGCTACTCCTGTGCTTTTGGTTTGTAATGTTTTGCATGCTGTGTGGAAGCAACTTTTCTGCTCCAAGAATTTGGGGGCTGGAGAAATAGATGGCATGGCTGCTAAAATCGAGCACGGCTCTTGCAGAGCTATAAAATCGGACTTAAATGATTCCCTAGCCATAGTAGATGGCTCACGGTCACCTGCAGTCCCAGCTCCAGGAGCTCCAACACCCTCTTCTGACCTCTGAGGAGACCACACTCCTGTGCATAATCACACAACACACATTTTTTTTTTTTCGAGACAGGGTTTCTCTATATAGCCCTGGCTGTCCTGGAACTCACTCGAAACCAGGCTGGCCTCGAACTCAGAAATCCGCCTGCCTCTGCCTCCCAGAGTGCTGGGAATACAGGCATGCGCCATCACCGCCCCGGCTAAACAGATTTATTTATGTACTTAGTATGTGTAATTATACTGTAGCTGTCTTCAGACACCCCAGAAGAGGGCATCAGATCATTACGGATGGTTGTGAGCCACCATGTGGTTGAACTCAGGACCTTTGGAAGAACAGTCAGTGCTCTTAACCACTGAGCCATCTCTCCAGCCCCACAACACACAATTTAAAATGACACTTAAAAGTTTGGCAATAGAGCCGGGCATTGTTGGCGCACGCCTGTAATCCCAGTACTCTGGGAGGCAGAGGCAGGCGGATTTCTGAGTTCGAGGCCAGCCTGGCCTACAGAGTGAGTTCCAGGACAGCCAGGGCTATACAGAGAAACCCTGTCTCGAAAAAAAAAACAAATCAAAAAAAAAAAACCACACACACACACACACAAAGTTTGGCAATAGATCCAGGCACAGTGGTGCACATCTTTAATCCTAGTACCTGGTAGGCAGAGTCAGGCCGATCTCTGTGAGTTCACTATGTAGCCTGGTCTGCACAGTGAGTTTCAAGCCAGCCAGAGTCCCATGGTAAGACCTGTCTCAAAATAAAAGTTTGTCAGCCGAAAGACCAAGTCTCCTAGGCATTATTCCTTCCCCTCAGGATTCAAATTGACTACAGCTTTTCTCTCACCTACACATTAAGTAAAGTCAACTGGTTTCTCTAATCCATGTGATCTGTTCTCCCCACACTATCCCAAGTCCCTCCTAGCCAACTGTCATCTCAGCCTCTTAGGATTTTTCCTGGCCCTCAGGAAATCAACTACTACTAGAACTAATCATCCTACCAGTTCCCCTGAAGTCCTTATGACCTACTCAGCCAATCCAGGAAGCCTGTCATTTCTTCTACCACCTCTGGAGGCCACACACACAGCACTAGAGAGCTGCCAGCTTGCTTGGTGTGTGTTTTCTTTTCTTTAAACTATACAGCCTATTATGTGCATTGTATTATCTGATTTTGGAGTTGCAAATGGGCCTTGTGCCTAGTACATGTTAGAAAATGCTCTACCTATAGCCTCAAACATACCACGTGCCGACCGTTTCACAGCTCCATTAATCCCCCAGCCCTCTAGTCTTGCCTTTAAATTATACAACCCTAACCATCTAGATTGGATGGGGAGTTTTGTTGTTGTTGTTGTTTGGAGGGAGGGAGGAGGTTGTCTTCCCTCGAGATGTCCCCTCACTCTTTTAAAATTACTTGTGTCCCTGTAGGTGTACACATGTGCAGGAATAAGAGGTCTGGGAGATCCCTCCCGGAACTGGAGTGACAGGTTGTGAACCACCTAACATGACATAGTTGCTAGTCCTCTGAAAGTTCAGGCTGTGCTCCCAACTACCAAGTCATCTCTCCTAGTTCTCTTCTTTCTTTAGGGCCTTCGAAAGCCCCCCATGGGGGGGTAGTGGGGGGGCTGATGATGGACTTTGGCAGGGCAGGCGGGAGTAAGGGAGAGTGCCATTTACATCAAGTCTGGGAGGCTGAGGTATTAATTTCCAGTATAGCAGAATCTTCAACTGGACTTTAGTCAAAGAGAAGTTGACTGCCACAACCACCAGAAGAATAGGGTCCTGAGAGATGAGTGAGCTGCAGGTCTTGAGCCCATCCCAGTTGGCAGGGGCCCTGCTGCCAAGGCCATTCAACAGAAAAGTTTCCTAAGATCGAGACCTGGGAAATGAGATCAGTTGCTATGAGGACACTGTAGGGTAGACGGGTGAGATCACAGTTCAGGGCAGCGTTAAAAGGCATGGACAGGCACCCAGAAAAGGCTGGGAACCTGTGAGATGGCTGAGTGTGACCTCTGGGACCAACATAAAGGTGGAAGATGAGAAGCGACTCGACAGCTGCTCTCTGACCTCCATGCACGCACTGAGGCACTGGTGGCAACAAACACACATCCCAGACACTCACACTAGTAATAAAAATTAGTTTATTGAACAGGTTGGGGCCAGCCGTGGTGGTGCACACCTTTAATCCCAGCACTCAGGAGGCAGGTGGGACTCTGTGAGACCCAGGCCGGCCAAGGATACATAGTGAGACAGTTTCAAAAACAAAAACTGAACAGGTGAGATGACTATGTGGGCAGATACTGCTGGCCACTTCAGGTCTTCCACAGGGTGAGCAAAAATCATCCAAACCAACATTCTTTAATCATAAAGGCACTTGAGGGCCCCTACAAACAAAGTCTTACACGAGAGTGGCCCTGAGATCCCCACTCAGCCACCCTCCCTCCCATCACCCACCCAGCTCTCAGAGTTCATCGTGACCCGTGGAGGGATCTGCTCCAGGCTTGATGAAGATTCCTTCCATGGCCTTCCACGTGTTGTGAGCATTGGCACTAGGCATGCCATGCACCTCATGCTGCCCACGGATGGGGTTACCATACTGTTCACCAGTGACCGACAGGAACACAGAGGTGCCCACATGCTGGAAGCGGACACTGGTCTCTCGCTCCCAGTGCTGCCCAGAACATCGCACTGTCCACAGGTCCAGGTCATCACCCTCACCGTCTTCCCCAAAAGCACTCACCTCCTGAGAGTGTAAGGCATAGAAACAGTCACACACAGGGCACACACACCCCTATGCTGCATGTCTAGCTGTAATATCCTGCACCTAGCGTCGTGGGCCTCGGCCTTTCCCTGACATACAGCATTCACAGCTGTGAAAATGGAAGCCAAGGGTCCTGCCCTAGCCAGGTGCCCCTTTAAGCAAAGCACTCGGGAGGTACAGGCATGCGGATCTCTGAGTGTGCTCTAAGACAGTCAGGGCTACATAGAGAAATCTGGTCTCAAAAAATATTCCCACCCCATTCTTCAGGTGCATAGGTCCTCTTGTATCAGTCTGCGTAGTGCCCCCTGGCCTTACCCCCAAGTTCCCCTCCAACATTTCCCCCCTGAAATTCCCCAAAGCACTGTCGGATTCTCCCCATGTCCCTCCCACACCAGCTGTAATGAGCCCTGTATTTTAGTAGGAACTCTTCCAGAGGGGACGGAGTAGGGAGAAGCCCCACTTCTCTTTCAGACCCAGCCTGAGTTTCTCCTTCCTGCAGTTTCCTATTATCTGCTGTGTGGGATCACCTGTGTCCAAACAGAAACTAACCGCACTGACTTCTCTCAGTTCTTCTCCTAACGCGGTGGAGAGCGTTCCTGGGGACAGGACCCAGAGCAGGAACTCCATAAACTTCTGAATAGAAACTCCCAACTCACAGTAGCTGAGACTGAGTGCCCTCTCGGGCCCCTCCCCTACATCCCTCCCGCTGTCATTTGGCTCCCTGCCCCGCGCAGCAGGTTCGGAACGGGGCTTGCCTGGTTGTTGGATAGTGGCGACGGGAAGTGGTGCGTGTGCAGGTTCTTGCCGGTGAGCACGTGCGTGAGCCGCACTGCCTGCCCACAGCGCACTGGGAGCCCGCGCGGGCACCCACCCTCGGAGCCGCCGCGAATCCGCCAGTAACTATTGGCATCGTCGGACGCCTCCACGCCGGTTACCGACTGTTGGCCGCTGCCTGAAGAGGGACATCCCACCCCACCCGTGGACTCTTGTTAATCACAGACCTCCGGACCCTCGTCTTGAACACTAAAAAGTTTCCCCCACAACCCCTAACACTCCAGGATCCGAAGGGCTCACCCCAGCCCAGGCCGGACCCCAAGTACCGGTAGACACCCTCTTCCCCCTCCCCGCGCATCCTCTCTCCCTTCGGCTTGTCTGTCACGCCCCACAAGCGAGTCTAGACAACCCTGACAACCCACAGACCCCGCTAGGTCCACCTAGTCTCTAGGCCTCCGCCCCCTGGCGGTCCCAGTCACCACCCCTGCGCACCGGATCCGTATTTGATGTCGTGTGAGTGGAGCCGCACTCTGTGGTGGGTGTTGAGCAGCTTCAGCACTGACCCGCAGGTCACTAGCCCGGCGCTGGCCTTGGACGCGCCACCACTCCGCACCGAGAGAGCCAGCAGCAACAGCCCCAGCAGCGCCGGCCCCGCTACCCGGCCGCGGCTCGCGCCCCACATTGCGCCAGCCCGCCGGGTTCCAGCCGCTCCGGACCTCTGCGCTTCCGTCCTCTACGACGGCCAATCCAGCTCTGACAGCGCCTCCCACGGCAGCCAATCGTCTTCGCGCGCGCGTTCCTCCTGCACTGCTATTGGATCGTGTGCAGCGGCTCCACCCTCAGTTTCCAGAGGTAGCTGGGAGGGGGCTGGAGACACCAGGAGGATTTTAACTGGTCCACGCTTCCGAGGACCCGCCAATAAAGCAGTGGCTGTGGCGACCGTCCACGAGAGGCCACAGAGTGGTGCACCGGTACTCGGGTGCAGTAAGTATAGGAACCCCTTTGGCCCTGGACCCCCTAAACTTTAGCTTCGTGTCCCTCCACTCAGACCCCGGGGTAAAGCTACAGACTCTTATGTGAATCACGAGATTTTTGTAGTCTCAAAGTGGACAGATAACAAAGTTATTGTAATCTTCTGGCTCCAGTTGTTAATCAAACTGGCACTGAATCACATCAGTTCCTGGACCCCATGGTTTCTGAATTCTTTTAACCATGCAGCTACTTGAGTCATTTGGTGGCAGAATCCTAAGGTTACAGGATGACATAGCTGTGAGCCCTCATAATACACTCACACACACACACACACACACACACACACACACATTCACTCTTATCTATCTAACCATCCATCCATCCATCCATCCATCCATCCATCCGTTGCGTATTCACAAAAGGAACTGCCCCTCCAGGCTACACTACTAAGAAGCTGATGAAGTATTGTCTTAGGTCACTAGCTAAATACTCAGTAAAGTTTATGTTTGGAGCTGCAGATGACTGAGTGCTTGTCCAGCAAGCACAAATCCCTGGGTTTGATCCTTAGCAAATCAACCCTCGAATAGTGGAGGCAGGAAGTTCAAGAGGAAGGCTGAGGTCATCCTCCTGGAGAGGATGACAGGCAGACAACAGGTTTCTAAGGAAGCTGTGTCAGAATACTTAGAATCAAAAGAGTCATTTGTCAAACCTTTAACCCAAACTAACAAGTAAATATGAGGCTGAGAAGGACAGATCTCGTGCATGTATGTCTAACAAGAATAATTTACCAAAGGCTCAGCCAGAACAGCCTTTCATAAAGGCGACCACAGGCAACCACAGCCTCACAGGAAATATCCCTTCAAGGACACCTGCCTAGGAACTGTCTGCTTCTGTCTGCTTTCTGTGGCTGTCATCAAACACTCAAGCAGAGACTGTGGCGGAAGGATTGCTTACAGCTTGCTTACTTCTGCTCATGATCAGATTTTTGTTTGTTTGTTTGTTTGTTTGTTTGTTTGTTTATTTATTTATTTAGGTTTTTCGAGGCAGGGTTTCTCTGTGTAGTAGTCCTGGCTGTTCTGGAACTCACTCTGTAGACCAGGCTGGCCTCAAACTCAGAAATCCGCCTGCCTCTGCCTCCCAAGTGCTGGGATTACAGGTGTGCGCC
>BDUI01000013.1:242276-253849 GCA_002335545.1 Apodemus speciosus
CAAACTTTATTTCTACCAAAAAAAAAAAAAAAAAAGGCAATCGAGACAATATAAAACACACTGAAAGGATATCATTGAGTGAGCTTCAAGTGGAGCTTGACGGGAAAGGCTTGGAGTGGGGGAGGCGGGGGTGGGGGGTGGGCAGGGGGGAAGCCACCCTGTTCCTGGGCTGCCCCAGCAGCTGCTCTGAGAAAGGCAGAGGCCGTCATGGCTGACCCCGCCAAGGGTGAACCATGAGGAGGGAGGCAGTGGCGGCCTGCTGTGCAGAGGAGCAGGAGCTCCTTGGCACATCCTATCAGAGCTTGGTGGCAGAGAAGCTTGAAATTTCAAAAGAATATTCTGGCATTTTGTTTTGTCTGTGATGACCAGGTCTTCTACCACAGCTGCAGGAAGGACTGCTGACTGTCAGTCAGCCTTTCTGGAGAGAAATTCATCACACAAGTGCGCTGTATTCTCTGCTGGCAGACCCTCCCTCCAAGCTCACCACAAACCTGGTGTAACAGGGTTCCTTGCAGAGACCCAGCACAGTCTGACACAGATATGGGCCATGGGGGTCTGACTGCTGAGTCCGCTCTCACTGTGGAAACCCTTTGCTAAGATTTTATGTAAAGACGGCTTCCCTTCGCACGGATGTTCCTTTGGGGCAGGGTACTGATACTGTTTTATAAGTTCTTAAAGACATCAGAAAGCTGCTGTGGGGGACTTGAGCTAGTCATTACCCACGAGCAGCGCTGGCACAGGAGAACGTCGCCAGCGCCGTGGGGAGCTGGGGCCTTGGTCTGTGGAAGGGGGGAAGAGGGCAAAGGGGAGGAAACCACAACCTTTCTCTTTAAACTTTCTGGGCTAACTGCAACTTTGAGTAAATTTGGGCAAGAGAGGAAATGCCATTCTTTTGAAGTAGACTAAAGCAGTGATTTTTAAAACAAAGCAAGCAGGACTAGAACATCTGAATTTTTTAATCCTTCTTTACAGGTTACCTAGACCACTTTTGATTAAGAAAACTGTAGAAAGTTAGTAACTGCCACAGCGACGCCAGTTGGTGGCACGTGTCAATCTCCACAGAGTCCTGCTTTGCGGGGTGTCTGAATGCACTGCTCGGGGTCTCTGCTCAAACTTGCTGGGGACACTCATGGCAGGTTTTAGTCCACAGGTCGCTTTTCCCCRTATTTCTTTGTAAACTCTTCAGCATTCTTACAGAATTTTTTACGGTCCTTAGAGTATTCTTCAGCTAGGTCAGCCCGGAGTGGGTGCTCAGGCTGGGGGTCATTCACCAGCGCTATGAGGGACTGGATTACTGCAAAGAGAAAGATGAGGCGTTGGGGTTAAAGTGGACTCAATAGCACGGGCAAGATGCTACTAATCTCAGGAGAGAAACCGCAACCTCTCGCTACTCTGACTCAAACCCAGCTTGCTCCCTTTTTCTGATTTGTAGCTAGAAATTACACTTTCTTGAATTCCTGACCCTCCTGGGTTTTAGGGTTATAGCCCAGTGCCACTATATCTGTTTTTGTGGATCAGGGCTTTATGCATGCAAGGCTGGCTCCGTACCAAGTGAGCTATGTCTCATGCCCACAAATGTGCCTTCTGTTTATTCAAAATTCTGACCACCAGAACTCACCCCATCTCTTCTGTAATCAGGAGAGACAAATTACAGCTAACAGTGGCTGACCGACCCCCCAGCCTCAGAAAAGCCTTCTGGGCCTGAACCTTAGTGGGATGTACATTCTACTGGTAAACTGTCATATGCTGCTTTGACTCACTAAGAAGCTGGCTCTGGAAGAGGGGGTGCCTGTCCCTTCAAGGTCCCTCATCTGAGGATGTGTACTACGCCCCCAGCTCAGTGACAGCAAGGGAGAGCAACCACACAGCCCCAGAGAAAGGCCAGCTGAACCCTGAAGACTCCTTCCCAACAGTGAGTCCACTGTTCATCTCAGGGTGCAAAACCGCCTGCAGCAGAGAGAGGTGGGAGGTGGGAGGTCAGCCCTGGAGAAAGCCTCACCAGGACTGCAGCTGACACATGAACTTCCTGTCAGTCTCTGTTGTGCTGAAGGTCTTTCTATGTGCAATTTGTTTTTCTATGGAAGTCTCGCCTGAAGAGGCTCTGCTCTGCCTGGGCTTCTCTCAGGAGACTCCAACTGGTCTTTTTTTTTTTTTTTTTTTTTTTTTTTTGTTTTCCGAGACAGGATTTCTCTGTTATAGCCCTGGCTGTCCTGGAACTCACTCTGTAGACCAGGCTGGCCTCAAACTCAGTAATCCGCCTGCCTCTGCCTCCCAGAGTACTGGGATTACAGGCGTGCGCCACCACTGCCCAGCTTCAACTGGTCACCTTTAAAGAAGGCCTGCCCCATGTAGTTGCCACACTACCTAGATCCCTCATCCTTGATTTTCTGACAGGCATGGCTGGCCTGGAACTTAGCCTGAAATTACAAAGATACCCCTGCCTCTGCGCCCAAGTTCTGGGACTAAAGGTGTATGCCACCACACCCAGCACTATTCATTCTTTTACTCTGGCGTGCTATATAAATTCACTCATTCAAAACTGAAAACAAGGCTAGCACTGACCATCTTCTAGGCAGTACAGAGCATGTGGACCTCCTGGCTCCAGTCAGTCCCATTCTCCTGTGCCCTGCGGAGAGTAGGCCTGTTCACTTTTATACTCGTCTGTACATGGACCACCCCTCCAGGCCATTAGTGGTGGTAGGTCCCTACTCTTGGGTGAGGCACTGTACTCAGGGCACTTCTTATCATTGGGGGGCAGGGGTGGGGGGGTATTATGAAGCTGCACCTGTCTGTTAGCAATGATCCAGCTCAGAGGAACTATAGACCTTATCGCAGAAAGTGATGTACTGACTGAGAAGTTACACAGTATACAGATTCCCAAATTCATTAGCTGTAAGTAGATGTGCTGGCATTGCTGGTGAAATTACATCACTTAAAAACAGAAGACAAGGGTCCATAGTTCAAGACCAACTTGAACTATCCATGAGCTGTATACAGAGTCACATTATCGATCGTGTTGTCTTTAAATATATTGTTTTATAATAATTACTCTTAATTATTCCATATAGCATCCCATTTTTCAACTGTGTATATATCTTCTGCCATAAATCCATACCTCGTTATGTTTTTATGGCTTAACAGTATGTCACTGTATGGAAATACCATTGTTGTCTTTGATCACACTGATATAGGCCAGGATCATCTGGGAAGAGGGACCTTCCGCTGAGAAAATGCCTCTACTGGACTGGCCTGTCCCTGACTCATAGCTGATGTGGGAGGGCCCAGCTGGATGGCACTGCTGGCACGTGTAAGACAGACAGCAAACCGAGCGAGCCACAAGGAGCAAGCCACCAAACACCATCATTCCGGTGTCTCTACTTCAGTTCTTTTTATTTTTTTGAGATTGTTTCTTTGTATAGTCTTGGCTGTCCTCAGAGATCCACCTGCTCGTCTCTAGGGTGCTGGGATTAAAGGTGTACGCCACCACACCTGACTTGCCCTTCATGATGGGCTGTAAGCTGAAATAAACTCTTTCCTCCCCAAGCTGCTTCTGGTCACAGTGGCTCTGTCAGGGACAGAAGGGAGACCAGGTGCCATGTTATGTATGTCCGTTCATCCGAGTTGCTTCCCCCTCGTGCCTAGTGTGAGCAGAACCGCACGTCCTCCAGGACAGAGGGATCCTTGACAGATAAAAGCTCTTGCCTCTAATTTCACATTCACGTGAGGGAAGTAGGGAAAGAACCGAGTCCCCTAAACTGCCCTCTGACCTTCACTGCACTCCCACACATACACACGAATATAATTTTAGAATGTTTGTGTGAATCCATGCTTTCATTTTGGGGAAGCACATTCAACTAAAAGTTGACCTACTGGATCACAGGAGCACTTTTTCATGTTGCTTATTTCATTATGCCTAGTTTATTGCATGTATGTGTATGTGTGTGGGGGGGTGTGTCTTCATGTTAGAATGCACACTGAGGCCAGAAGAGGGTATCAAATCTCCTGGAGCTGGAATCACATGTGGTTATTAGCCCACTCAATGTGGATCCTGGGAACAGAACTCAAGAACTGCTGAGCC
This sequence comes from Apodemus speciosus, assembly GCA_002335545.1. Lineage (NCBI taxonomy): Eukaryota > Metazoa > Chordata > Mammalia > Rodentia > Muridae > Apodemus > Apodemus speciosus. The sequence goes on from BDUI01000013.1 coordinate 246,355, forward strand.
GAGCGGGGTGTGGTGGCGCACGCCTGTAATCCCAGCACTTGGGAGGCAGAAGTAGGTGAATTTCTGAGTTTGAGGCCAGCCTGGTCTACAGTGAGTTCTAGGACAGCCAGGGCTACACAGAGAAACCCTGTCTCGAAAAACCAAACCAAACAAACAAACAAACAAAAACAAAAAACTGCTGAGCCATCTCTCCAGCTCCTATTCTAAGACCACTTTAACATCAACAATCTTTTCTTTAAGATTTATCTATTTTTGTTTTACCTGTGTGGGTGTTTTGTCTGAGCTCTGGGTGTATACAGTGTTCATGGATGCTACAGAGGTTACTGAATCATCTGCAACTGTAGTTAAAGATGGTTGGCCGCCACCCACCATATGTGAGCAAGTACTCTGAACTGCTGAGCCATCTCAGCAGCTGCGAAGATGATGAGCCACAGCAGAGAGGATGGCTCAGTGGTTAAGAACCCCGGCTGCTCTCACAGCTTACAACTGTGAGTAGCTCAGTTTCAGGGAATTTAACACCCTCTTCTGGGTTCCCTACAACACTGGGCTTGCACAAGATGCACATACACACACACACATACCCCCCACAAGCACCATGACATAATCTGGAAGGAGTCATCAATGGGAATGTTCCTAAGGACACCTGCAGAAGAAACCCACAAGCAGATGCTATAAAGAGCAAGTGTCATGCTCAGTTCACAGCTTTAGGAAATGTAGAACTGCAAGACATTACGAGGGACAGTGATACAGGATGGTGGCTGCTCCACACAGTCAGGCAACAAGACGAACACCAGCGGTGAGCACAAAAACCTGCCAGACGGCCACGGTAGTGCTGCAGAACCACACTAAGTATGTAGAGACGGGCCGGAGAGATGGCTCTCCACAGGACCTGGGTTCCTTAGCACTCATGTGGCATCTCACAAGCATTTGTAACTCCAGTCAGGAGACTCGATGCCATCTGAGCTCAGCAGTGCCTGCACGGCACACACATACACATTCAGACAATAAGGGGACTTGGTGCTAGTGGCCCCTCCTCTGCCTATGCACCCACCTCTACCGACCTGAACACCCTGCCTCAGGACGTCTTAGCAGGACACTGAGCCGGAGGCAGCCTGTTGCCTCTGCTTTCATCCTAGAGCCCCTCCACTGCCATGAAGTCCAACCCTCTTCAGAGAAGCAGCAGCATGAAGAGAAACACGCACCAGCTGTCACCCATGTGAATGACGGCATGTGGGACAATCTACCCCACTGTAACAGTGCCTGAATAGCCCCAAGAATGACCAAAGAGCAATAATCTGCCACTTTAAGCCAGTCTTCTCTTTAATTGATTAATTAATTAATTAATGAACTAACTTCTAAATGTATTAGCATTGTACCCTTAGTACCCTTGGAGGCCAGAAGAGGACATGAGATCTCCTGGAACTGGAGTCTCGTTTCTACTGTCTGGGCTCTGAGGAATGAACCCAGCTTCTCAGGAACCATTCTTGCAGCGCAAACCACTAAGTTTCAATGGTGGTTATAATACAGCCACAGGTTAACAGAAATAGGAGAATATGACATCAAGTATTGATGACCAAATATTACTGACCAAGATATCAGAACCAAAGCCATGCTACAAAGACAACAAGTAGTTTTCTAGGAAGAAGCCTTAAGCTTTCCCAAATCACAAAAACAGTAATTCTAACACTATACCTGAAATGAAAACAAACAACAACAACAACAAACCCCAAACTTTTAAAAGCAACATTTCTCTGTGTAGTCCTGGCTGTCCTGGAACCCAGAGATCTGCCTCCATAGTGCTAGGATTAAAGGTGTGCCACCATGAAATCCTTATAGCCAGTAAGTATACTTTACAAAAGAACAGAAACCTGCCCTAAGCTATCCGGCTCTGCAGGGAGGGGCGCACCCTTAACCTGAAACAGCAGTGCCAGGCTGTACACACCAATGTGAACACAGAGAAGGATGGGGAGGCAGAGAAGCACGTGCACCCCAGGTCCTGTGGGCCTCCACGTCATCAGTTCTCGGGAGACTCACTGTGGCCAGGGCCACAGGGCCTGCTACAGAAGCACTTCTCCCCAGGCAATGGCAACTCAACTCAGCAAGGCCCCGATTGTGAGGGAACAATGACAACACAGAAGCAAATCCTTTTCTAAGAGAATCAGCATGGGCACACACAGCCACACCTACTTCTAACACGTTACAGACACAGTGGCTGGCTTTCAGAAAAACACTACCCAGATCTGACTGCATCGTCTCCAACCCGAACCGTCTAATGGAGCTACAGGCAGCGGCTTCTACCCTTCTGTTAGGCTAACCCCAGGCGCTGACCACTATACGATCCAGCTCCACCCTCCCCCTCCCCTCAGGCACACTCATGTCTTTCTGCACCTGCAGGGGCCTAGGCCTCCGCACAGTCACCACGACAACTGAGATGCGTCAGCCTCACAGCACTGTGAGGTCTCAGTAGCACTTCTTTTTTCTTTTTAGAGATTTATTTTATTTATATGAGTACACCATCACTGTCTTCAGACACCCCAGAAGAGGGCATCAGATCTCATTACAGATGGTTGTGACCCACCATGTGGTTGCTGGGAATTGAACTCAGAACCTCCGGAAGAGCAGTCAGTGCTCTTAACCTCCGGGCCATCTCTCCAGCCCCTCAGCAGCACTTCTAAGCACACTAGAGTTGCTACAGTAGTAGTTTTCTCAACTCTGAGAGGACATTAAAGAGAACCTTCAAGCTCCCATCTCAAAGCAGTATTTCCAGAAAAGAGCTCTATCTAAGGCAGGGAGAAGAAAGGTACAAGTCTCACCTTGGTCAGTCTTGGTGGCTGGCTTCCAGTTTTCAGCACTAATTACTGGCAGACAGACCTGCCCCTTCTCATCGATGTTAGGGTGGTAGATCTTTGTTTTAAATGTGATCTTGGGTGGTTTGAATGGATACTCTGCAGGAAAGTTGATTTCAATTCTGAAGGCTCCCTTATCATATGGAGGGTTGTCCTAAAAGAAAAGGAGGGGGGGGGGAAATGAACATAACTATGGCGAAGCCAGGGCTGCTTTAATTGTTCATTAATTATTACCAATGATACATCATCTAAAGCCTTCTACCAAATCCTCCAACCAACTAGGGTTTCTAGTAAGATGCTCAGGGACCGAGAAGGTGAGACCCATGTCATAAGAGCACTACTACAGCGTTCCTGGCTTTTATGATAGTTTAAATGTTGGGTATGAAGATGGTAGAACTGCTAGGGAAGGATTAGGAAGTGTGGCCTTGTTGGAGAAGCTGTCACTGAGGGAGGGCTTGGAGTTTCCAAAAGCCCACGCCACTCCTAGCGCGCGCCCTCTCTCTCGCGCTCTCTCTCTCTCTCTCTCTCTCTCTGCTGTGCTTATGGATGAGATGTAAGCTCTCAGCAGCTGCTCCAACGCCCTCTCTGCCTGCCTCCAGACTCACCCTCTAGAACTACAAACACCAATAAATGTTTTCTTCTATAGAAACTGCCTTGCTCAGTTTCTCTTCAAGACAGCAGAAACGTAAATGAGACAGGTAGACTATTGTTATCTTTTTTTAGAGTAGATTTTAGTAAAGCTGAAAGTACTGAAAAAAACCAAGAGGCCCAGCGGGTGATATTCCCTCGCTATCAACATTCTTTTTGTTTGTTTGTCTGTTTTTTGTTTTTTCGAGACAGGGTTTCTCTGTGTAGCCCTGGATGTCCTGGAACTCACTCTGTAGACCAGGCTGGCCTCGAACTCAGAAATCCACCTGCCTCTGCCTCCCAAGTGCTGGGATCAAAGGCGTGCGCCACCACCGCCCAGCAATGTTCTTCGTTAAGAAGGTGAAACGTTGCCATCTGTGGAAGCCGTAGTTCACAGTAGGTTTGTCACTGGAAGGTTCTGCATAGTTATGCCTTAGCACTTGAATCACATGTTGTAGCTGCTATGATGTGTATGTGCTCCCCAAATTCACCCATTAAAAGCATCAGCACTGGCTCAGTGGGTAAAAGTACTTGCAACACAAATCTGATGACCTGAGTTAAGAGCCCCAGAACCATGTGGCAGAAAGAAAAACCCGACTCCACAGAATTCTGTGTGCTGTAACAAATATGCTCTCTATTTCCCACACACACACACACACACTAATAATAAATAAAAATTTAAAACAACAAAACTAAATCATCAGGGCTGAAAGTGTAGCTCAGTGGCAGAAGACATCCGAGCAGGTTCAGTTGCTGGCATCAGCGTCCACACCCACACCAGCATATGCACACCTACTCATGCACACCACATCAGAATGTGGACCCCTTGTGAAGGAGATACCCAGAGGGCTGAGATATCCTTTTTACTAACCAAACAACTGAGAACCATAACACACTGTATATGTCAGTGCCTTAAACTAATATTTCTCAGCTTCTTTCTGGTACTAGGAGAAATGTTTCTGTTGCTTACACCTTTGACAGCATTTTTTTTTTTTTTTAACAATAGTCTGAATAAATATAGATAGTAGGTTTCTGGGTGGCTTCTTCCATAATATGCAATTAGCTCATATATTTAGTGCTAAATGATATTTGTCTGGACATCTTGGTGGTCATAAATAACCCTGCTATCGACATCTCTGGGTAGGTTTCTGTCCAGATAAAAAAGAGTAAAGAGCACCAGTGCTGGCCTGTAAGAGTTATGTTTGGTTTTATATAAAGTCATCTGTATTTTCTTCTTCACGGGACTAAATTCTGAAATAACCTAAAAAGGTTTATTTTGGCACATAGTTCTCATTGACGCAGATTAAAAGAACAGAAAGCAGAGGGAGGCCCAGATTAAAACCCACACAGCGCTCTCCTAGTGACTGACCTCCACCAGCCAGGCCCCACCTCCTAAAAGCTCCACAGTCCCCAACAAACAGTGCCACCAGTGTGAACATGAGATTGTAGACGGTACATTTGTAAAGATTGTGTGTGTGTGTGTGTGTGTGTGTGTGTGTGTGTGTGTGTATGCACACATATGTGTGGGTAGCTAGAGAAGGCAGAAAGGGTCTCAGATATCTTGAGCTAGAGTTATAGATGGTTGTGAACTCCTGGATGTATGTGTGCAGTAAGCCACTTCCCCAGCCCCTGTAGAGGGTATTTCAACTGCCTTTCAGAGTGCCATCTGGACAGCTCTGGCAAGGACTGCTGCTTCAGTCTTCCCAGCATGTAAAGCTGTCAGTATGTTTTCTTGTCACCATACTAAGAGATGTGGAGCGGCACCTCACTAATATTTCCAGTTTCTCAATGACAAATGGTAGTTTGTCATCTGTATATCTCTCTTTAGTCTTTCCTAGCATTGTGTGGGTGTGTGTATGGGCACACACGCGTGCACGTGTGGGCTACAGGATGTGTTAGGAGTCAGCTGCCTTCTTCCACCTGCGGCCCCAGGAGGGAGTGCTATCTATCGGCCTTGGCGGGAAGCACCTTACCCCCCCCCGCCCCCCCCACACACACACACGCCTCGCCGGGACTCTTTCCCCCACTCCCCTCTCTGTAGATGAAGTTAGCTTTAAATTTGCCATATTCCTCTTTTTCCTGAGCCCTGCAATTATAGGTATACACCACCATGTCTAGCCTTAGTTGATGTCACCACTACCTTACCCTGTCTCATTTTTAAAAGAGAAGGCCCAGGCCCAGAACACCCCTAAAATACTAGGCTCCAGTATTCTTCCGCCCTAGCCTTCCAAGCACCAAACTTTGCCTGTACATCTTCATTTGTGAGTTAACATTTTATGATTATTCCTATTTTACATTTGGTTTTCTCTTCTTTTCCTCCCAGAGATAACTTCCTTTCCTTCTTCTGTGGACCGTGAATTAAAGGCAATCAAGCAAATGTACCAGTGTGTCAGCTGCCTGCTGTAACCTCTATTCACCTGCTGTAACCCGTATTCTCCTGCTGTAACCTCTATTCACCTGCTGTAACCCGTATTCTCCTGCTGTAACCTCTATTCACCTGCTGTAACCCGTATTCTCCTGCTATAACCCGTATTCTCCTGCTATAACCTCTATTCACCTGCTGTAACCTGTATTCTCCTGCTATAACCTCTATTCACCTGCTATAACCCGTATTCACCTGCTATAACCCGTATTCACCTGCTATAACCCGTATTCTCCTGCTATAACCTCTATTCACCTGCTATAACCTGTATTCACCTGCTATAACCCGTATTCTCCTGCTATAACCCGTATTCTCCTGCTATAACCCATATTCTCCTGCTATAACCCGTATTCTCCTGCTATAACCCGTATTCTCCTGCTATAACCCGTATTCACCTGCTATAACCCGTATTCACCTGCTATAACCTGTATTCATCTGAGGTCTCAGGTGGGATAAGTGTCCAAATAAAATGGCGGCCTACCCTGTAAGTTTGGAAAAGGGTAAAACATCTCAGATTGTTCATTTCTTCGCACCAATCTCCAAGCCACAAAACCATTTTACTGCAGTTAAATGCAAAAGGAAGCTTTCCATCATCCTGCACCAAATTATCTATGGTCCTCACACTTTGGGGGTGTGGTGGTGGTCTTGCTATAACCAGCTGGCTTCTAGCTCAGCTCTGTCTCCATCTGGCTGAGGCTGAAACCGCACACCACCACACCAAACTCTATTCTCTCTACACGGAGCCCCTTCAGGAATCCTCAGACTCCATTCTGCCTCTGGTCTTTCCCTCTCTGAATCTATCACGGGCCCTAGAAATGAAGTCAGGACAAGTTTCTAGCTCGCCAACATAGAATGCTCTAACACCATGTCATCTGAACTAGGTAAAGGTAAGACCCTGTCATGAACAAAAGTAGCATCTGTCCTGGGTATCCAAATGTCCTAATAATAGCAGCAAGTCTTTAGCTTCTGTTACAGACAGAGAGAGCTTTACACGGGACAGCGCGGGACAGCGCTCACGGGCCCCTGAGCTTCAGCGCGCTCAGGACAGGACATTGTTTTCCGAATCTGAAGACGCTCTCTATGATAGCACAAAGGGCGGACTGAGACCCAATAGGGTCTCTAATTAAATTAAATATCAAGCCTAGGGCATTTGGCCTGGGGTAGCACTCCTCCCAAGACACACAGGGTATGACAGACACAGCCCAGACAAGCTAAAAGGGCACACACCCCTTCTATTGTCCAAGATTCAACCTCCACAGTTATCAAATAACACTCTTTACTACCAGAAAAGAGTATACTCTCATTTAAGGCATGAGATATAGACATAGGAAAGAAAACACAATAGGAGAGATCCAAGCCCCATAAGTACAGAATGACATGTACATATGAAGCACAGAGTAAATAAGATGCAATAAACATACCTCACAGATACACATACATAAACACAGCTCAGATACACATACATAAACACAGCTCACAGATACACATACATAAACACGGCTCAGATACACATACATAAACACGGCTCAGATACACATACATAAACACAGCTCAGATACACATACATAAACACAGCTCACAGATACACATACATAAACAC
>BDUI01000013.1:317384-328920 GCA_002335545.1 Apodemus speciosus
TGTCCTGGAACTCATTCTGTAGACCAGGCTGGCCTCGAACTCAGAAATCCGCCTGCCTCTGCCTCCCAAGTGCTGGGATTAAAGGCGTGCGCCACTATGCCGGGCTTCGGTTAGTTTTAAGTTTTTTAATTTTAAATTTTTAATTTAATTTAATTTAAAAACCTAGTAGGGCCAGGTGAGAATCTGACCAGGCCCAGGAGCAGCAATCATCTAGGAACCCTGCTGGGGATCTAATTCTGGAAAGGATTGCACTGCCAGGGAGAGTGGAATGGGTCACAACGCCTTAGAGCAGGTATGTCTGGGCTCACATATATGCCCGGGGTATACGGGGAAGCTCAGAGGCTAGTTTGAAAGGTGTCTCAGGAGTTTACGAAAAGGCGAAAGGCGCTTAGTCTGTGGAAAGGCGGCGGGTTATAAGGGAGATCACCCCCAAGGCGGAAGAGGCGCGCGGAGGGCACCTAGGGGCGCCGGAAGGGGCGCGCGGGGCGGTTGGCAGCGGCCGGGGGCGGAGGCCGTTGGCTAACTGGCCTACCAATACCAAGCTATCTCTGGCTTCTTGCCCGACTGCGGCCACAATGACAAAGGATTCACCCACCCCTTTGGGTGGTGGCCGCGCGTCGCCCAAGAAGCCAGGCAGCCCCGGCCCAGCGGCCGCAGTGCTGGAGGAGCAGAGACGAGAGCTAGAAAAACTGCGGGCAGAGCTGGAGGGCGAGCGCGCGCGCGGCCGGTCGGAACGGAGGCGTTTCGCCACCCAGACGCGCCAGCTGCGGGAGTCGGCCGAGCAGGAGCGGCAGCAGCTGGCTGACCATCTGCGCTCCAAGTGGGAGGCACGACGCCTCCGGGAACTGCGGCAGCTGCAGGAGGAGGTGCAGCGCGAGCGTGAGGCAGAGATCCGGCAGCTGCTGCGCTGGAAGGAGGCAGAGCTGCGGCAGCTGCAGCAGTTGCTACACCAGGAGCGCGATGTTGTGTTGCGCCAGGCTCGGGAGCTTCAGCGCCAGCTGGCCCAGGAGCTGGTGAACCGCGGTTACTGCAGCCGCTCGGGGGCATCCGAAGCCTCCGCCGCACAGTGCCGCTGTCGCCTGCAGGAAGTGCTGGCGCTCCTGCGCTGGGAGACCGACGGCGAACAAGCCGCGCGCATCCGCCATCTGCAGGCGGCGCTAGACGTGGAGCGCCAGCTATTCCTTAAATACATCCTAGAGCACTTCCGTTGGCAGCCGGCTTTACCAGGACCCGCGGACCCCCAAGCCACGCACTCCTTGGAAGAGCCGCCCCTAGAAGCCCAGAGCAACACTGGTGGCACCCCAAAACCTGCTCATCGACTCGGATCCCTCGAAAGCCTAAACACTGGCGTCCGGGTTCATTCTCCAAACGACCTGCTGCCCACGCGCGCCGGCTCCCTCGAATCCTTGGCAACAGCACATTCCTGCTCACTGGACAACACACTGAATTGCCCCCCGGCTTCTGAATCAGAGGTAAGGGCCTCTTCGACCAGCGCCTCTATTCCAGACACCTCCAGTCCCCAGCCGCCGCCTCAGCTACCATCAGTACATAGGAAGTCTAATGACCTGCAGAAAGAAAGCTCCGAGAACAAGCCCTGCGAAGCCTCGACCTCTTCACCTCCAGGTCTGGACTACCACGAACTGGCGAGGCAGAACTCGGAGCTGGCAGAGGCATTGCAGGTGCTGGTTCGCCGCTGCTGTGACCTGCGCGAAGAAAACTTGCATCTGCGGCGCTCAGGCTTCTCTGAGGAGGCCGGAGAGAAAGTGAAATGGCTCAAGGTGAAGCATGCAGAGCTGACGGATCTCGCTCAGCGCCTTGAAGACAGGGCCCGCAAGCTGCAGGAGACCAACCTGCGGGCCATGAGTGCTCCAGTGCCAGGTGAGACCCTCGAAGGTATGGACCTGGGCCAAGTGTTTGCCTGCCAGCGTGCCCAGGACCTGTCAGAACAGGCCGGCGCGCTGCAAGCCAAGGACCTACAGATCGAAGCCTTGAGGCGGGAGTGCCACCTGCTGCAGACGCGCATGGCCGCGGACCTTGGCAGCTCCTCGCATCCTGAAGAGGGCGCCACGTGCGCGCAATGGTGCAACATCAGTGACTTGGACCGGCTGCAGCGTGAGTCTCAGCGGGAAGTGCTGCGCCTGCAAAGACAGTTGACTCTACATCAGAGTAAAGCTGGCGCCTGGGCGGACGCAGGCAGCCCCAGCGCCCCCTCGGAGATAGCTCGGCACCAGGTGCAGGCGCTGGAACGCGAGCTGGGTTTACAGCGGCGGGAATGCGAGGAACTGAGCGTTCAGGCAGCCGCTGCTGAGCGGCGCTATGAGGAGACAGAGGCACAATTGCAGGCCGCGCTGCATAAGGGGGCCAAGCTGTCAGAGGAGAACGCACGGCTGCAGGCCCTGGCCAACTGGATGAAGAAGATGGCAGATGAGAACAGTAATGTTTCCCGGCAGCAAAGTCACGCGAGGCAGAGGCAGGAACTTGAAGCCACTAGCCTGCTGGCTGAGCAGCTGCTGCAACAAGAGGGATATGCGCAAGACCGGCGGCAGCAGCTGCAGCACTACCAGAATAAAGCCCTAAGTGACCTTAGGACTTCCGGGAAAGAGATGCAGTTTCAGCCTGGCCACCCCTCAGAGACATCGGAGACCACCCAAGCTTCAGAGTCCCAAGCCAGAGCTAGCAGGAGACCCAAGTTCAAGACAAAGTCTGAAGAACATGTATTGCCGGTGCTGGCCAGGGACATTCAACCTGCTTGTCTCTCCCAGCAGGAGAGCCCGGTTACCCTTGGGGAAGCAGCTGCCGCCCCTCAAGTGTCAGACAGAAATCCGATCAGTCAGCCTCTGGACTCCAAACCCCAAGCCAAGAAAACCAGTTCACAGTCAAATTCTTCCTCAGAGGTAGAGTCCATGTGGGCTACAGTGCCATCTTGCCTTTCTCTGGACATGGACACAGCAAGTGAAGTGGATGATTTAGAACCAGACAGTTTGTCTACTCCCCTGGAAGTGAGGAGCCTTGAGGCTCCCATCATTCCCAAGCTCAAGCTCTTCTTGGCTAGATATAGCTACAATCCATTCGACGGGCCGGGTGAGCGCACTCAAGGCGAGCTGCCCCTCACAGCTGGGGATTATGTCTATGTCTTCGGGGACGTGGATGAGGATGGCTTCTATGAAGGGGAGCTTGTGAATGGTCAGCGAGGACTAGTCCCTTCCAACTTAGTGGAACCGATTTCAGGGTGCCCTGTCCTGAGCCACCTATTCCTCAAGTCCCCTGACACTGGTCCCACTGCACTGCCGGCCGAGCACAGCAAAGCCTTGAAGAAAGGCGGTTTATTACTTGGGGACGTACAGGGGAGAGGTCTATGTCAGGTAGGAAGGGTAGACTCGAAGACAGACATGGCAGCAGAGAGTCTGAAACCCAGGACAGAAACCTGCTGGCGGGGCTTGAAATCCAGCATGGAGGAGCAGAGCTTCTCTAGCCCCCTCCTGGAGGCCAAAGGCGTACTCTGTCTGGCCCCCATGGGACTGCAGCTACAGGATATCACAGCCACCTCCGCCGCTATTACCTGGGCCTCCGGCAGCAACAGATACCCCCATGTGGTGTACCTTGATGATGAGGAGCACACCCTAACTCCCTCAGGTGTGAACCACCACACCTTCCAAGGCCTACACCCCGGCACACACTACCGGGTGCGGGTGGGGGTACAGCTACCTAGAGACCTACGACAGGTGCTCTGGGAAACAATGTCCTCTACTATAACCTTTGACACACCTTTAGCGGGCCCCCCTGACCCCCCTCTGGATGTGCTGGTGGAGCACCATTCCTCTCCGGGTGTCCTAGTGGTCAGTTGGCTCCCCGTGACCATAGACTCAGCGGGGTCCTCCAATGGGGTGCAGGTCACCGGTTATGCTGTGTATGTGGATGGCTTCAAGGTGACAGAAGTTGCCGATGCCACAGCTGGAAACACCCTCTTGGAATTTTCTCAGCTTCAGGCTCCCCTGTCGGGCCAGAAGGTTTCAGTGAGAACTATGTCACTGTATGGCGAGTCTCTGGATTCAGTGCCAGCTCAGATTCCTGAGGACTGCTTCTCTTGTTGCCCATTCCTAGAGGCTCCTCCCTTTAACTACACAGATGGTGACCCTTTCCCTGTCTGTCACCAGAAGCTGGTACAAGCTTCTCTGGGTGCCAAGTCCAGTCCTCATGCCCCTGGAAGCTGTGGGGAGCCCCAGGTTAAGTTTCTAGAAGCATTCTCTGAAGAACATGCAAGGAAGCATTTGCCACTCTCCAGCCTGAGCTCAGATGGGGCAAACAGCCAAGTCCAGGGGCCCACAGAGGCCTGGAAGGGCTATGAGAAGGGCCTGTCCTATCAGAAGAGTCCCCAGAACCACAAGCCACCTCTACTCTTTGGCCAGTCTGGGGTCGAGGAAGGACATGCCCCACACATATGCATTAGTGGGGTTCCTGCTCCAGGATTCGTCCACCTCTCCTCAGAGCTTGGACCTGGAAAAATACTTTGTTGGGAGAAGCCTGGCCTTGAGAAAGCCCTTCTTCAAAATCCATATGCCCAGATGGTCCCACCTCTCCAGCAAGGCTCTAACCAGTGCCAAGCAGCTGACTTCCTTCATGTTTTTGAGGAGAAGGAGGCCCCGTGTTTGGATTCTCGGTGCACAGAGAAGCCAGAGCAAAGAAAGAGCAAGTCCCAAAATGGACAGAGACAAGGGACTCTGGGAAGCAAGAGAGAGTGCCAGTTTCATGAGCCTACCTCAATGCTGTGCCCAGCACCAACCAGCAAAGTCATTAAGATGGCAAGTGGGGGCCCAGAGCAGCTGGAGACTGAGGCGAACAGTCCAGTCAGGGTCTTCCTGGCCCTCTTTGACCACAGTCCCCTGGTAATATCTGTCAACTCAGAAGCCACAGAAGAGGAGCTGTCCTTCCAGAAAGGGCAGCTGCTGAGAGTGTGGGGCTCACGGGACATCCACGGCTTCTACCATGGAGAGTGCAATGGGCAAGTGGGCAAAATCCCTGGGCACCTGGTAGTTGAGGTAGAGGTGGGCACACAACAGACTGATGAGAGGTGGCATTTGCCAGCACAGGGGCATCTGCATTCTGAGGCTCAACGTGAAGAGTTGGAGGGTCTAACCAATTCCCAGGGATCTTACATGCCTCCAGGGAACTCCAGAACACCCACACTGTGGACCCCAAAGACAATGGTGGCAGCTCTGGACTACGACCCCAGGGATGGGAGAGCAGGGGTCCGGGCAAAGGGCAAACTGGTATTGAGAGCTGGAGATGTAGTCACAGTTTATGGGCCTGTGGACGATAAGGGATTCTACTATGGTGAGTATGGCGGACACAGGGGCCTGGTCCCAGCCCATCTGCTGGATGACTTGCCCGTCCATGGAGAGTAAGCACGACTCCCTTGGAGGATAGTAGCCTCTGGTGGCCCACACCCCTTGGAAGCAGAAGCAAGCACATTATCTCCACACAACACCCCTCCTCACTAGCCACCTTAAAAGCAACACTGGCTCCAGGCAATATCACCTGAAACTGGCAACAGTCCTCAGACGGTTTCCTAGTATCCAACAGCAGCAGGACTTAAATTTGAGTTGTTTCCAAAAGAAAAGTAAACCAGCCAACCCCTGAGAGTTTGGTAGGCTATTTCAAAGACATGAATAACCATGGTGGGTATTAGAGATGCCTTTTTCTGTGGTCAGTATGTTTTCTTTAGCAGGTTAACATTATCCATCCATCCATTGCCTTGTATGAAAGTCTCAAGAAAATTTAAAAAGAAAAAGCAATCAGAATGCTATTTTTCTATTTTATGTTCAACCCTCATTAAAATGTTCATAGAAAAAGAAAACTTCGGAAGTTAAAGCACGGCCAGGGGAATAGGCGCTTGCCTCTCTCTGCTCCGTTTTGCCCAGTGGATGCGGAATGGTGGCAGAAGCATTTTCCTGAAAGGGCAGGAGGTGTCTTCTCACTGTAGGGTGAGCCTTGCTCAGGGCAGGCTGATCCAGCTAAGGAGAATGAGGTAGAAGAGCCACCGAGGCAGAGCTGAGAAGTTCCTGGGCTGGAGCTCTGTACTGTTGGGTGGAGTCAGTGCCCCTAGGCTAGAGGGCCTACTCCGGGAACGCTGGTGTTCCCATGATGCTTTGTAAGGGATCCCCTTGGGAAAGTGTTTCACGTGTGCTTTACAGAAGAGCCTACGGCAATTTGAAGGAGACTGGTAATGTCCACGGTTGTGTAACACACAACCAAGAGCCGCCACCTCCCGTGCTCTTCCAGGGCTCTCCAGGCTGGTGAACAGGAAGGGTGAGGCTTCACTCTTCTCCGTTCAGACCCAACAGGGTTGTTAGAGAACAAACTCTGCCTTCCATAGTGTAGCCAGAGATGACTGGAAGCCCCCTAGGGCCAAAATACTGAGCCGCCCACCAGCTGCTCCAGGTTAACTTGGATTTGAAGGACTATCTGAAAGTGGGAAGGAGAAGAGAACACTGGGGAGCCCTCAAAGGGTTTACAAGCTACATGGAAAGCCACCTGAAACTCCACTCATTCAGTACTGGAGAGCTGAGGTTGTAGAGTGGAGAAGAAATCGACCCAACTCCCCATAGACTGAGGGCCATTGTCCTTTCTGCTCAGTCTCCATGACCCTTGAGGAACGAGCTCAGACTGGCTCTGCAGCTAATAAGAGGAGGTCACAGAGACCAGCTCACCTTGCTGGACTTCATGTCCACCTCCGGAGGGCAGGTAGAGCCTTTTCTCTTAATCCATAGCAGTTGAGAGCAACACCTTTCACAACTGTTTTTACTTATTAGGGTATTTTTATGCGTGTTCCTGCACATACCACAGTGTATGGAGGTCAGAGGACAACTTGTGGAAGTCCGTTCTCTCCTTCCACCATGTGGGTCCCAAAGATCAAACTCAGGACTTCAGGCTTGTTGGGAAGTGCCTTTTACCTAATAAGCCATCTTACAGGCCTTACAAATTGTCTTGTTTTGTTTTGTTTACTGTGTAAACTGGGGCTAATAAGATGGTTCAGTATGTAATGGTGCTTGCAGCCAACCCTCAAGATTTGAGTTCAGTCTCCATAACCCACATTGTTGATGGAGAGGACTAATTCAAGTTGTCCTTTGACCTCCACACGGGTACCATGGGACTCATAGGCCAACATACAAATACATACAAAATAAGGGTTAAAGAAATAAAACCAAAACACTGGGCATAGTGGCAAATACCTTTAATCTTCTCAGGAGGCAAGGTGGATCTCAGTTTGAGGCCCCCTGGTCTAAAGGTTAAAGGACAGCCAGGACTAGAGAGASAGAGACCCCTGCTATACTCCCTCATGCCCCAGTTCAAAGGGGCTAGAGAGATAACCCATTGGCTGCTCTTCCAGAAGATCCAGGTTTCAATCTTACATTGATGCTCACAGCTGTCTAGAACTCCAGATCCAGGGCATCAAATGCTTTCTTCTGCCCTCTGTGGCACCTGGCACACATGGTGCTAATACACACATGTAAGTAAAACACTCATATACACATAACTCTTAAAAATTAAAATGTAGAAACCAACCCAAGTATAAAATTCACTATCTCAGGAATCAGGGATATAGCTTAGAGGTGAACCATTTGCCTAGAATGTGCAAGGCCTGTGTTTGATACCTAGCACGTTAAAAAGTACCCTAAATTTGTTTTGTTATTTTCTTTGTTTTTGGAGACAGGGTTTCTCTGTGTAACTCTAGCTGTCCCGGAATTCTACAGACCAGGCTATCCTCAAATTCAGAGATCCGCTTATGTCTACCTTCTGAATACTGGAATTGAAGGTGTGTACCACCACCTCTGTGGCTAACCTACATTTTTTATTAATGTATACCAGGCTAAGCTCAAATTCTGTGAGGTAGAAGCTGGCCTTGAACTTCTGGTCCTCAGCCCTGGGGTTAGCGATGTGCACCAAGCACCTGGTTTATGCCTTGTCATGCTGAAGACTAACTGCCCGCCCGCTGCTGTGCCGCAGTCCTCTAACCTCCTTGGATCTTCTTATTGTTTCTCATCCCCGCCCCCACCCCCACCCCCACCCCCAGACAAGGATTCTCAGTGTAGTCTGGCTGTCCTAGAACTCACTCTATAGACCAGGCTAACCTCAAACTCACAGAGATCTGCCCGCCTCTGCCTCCCATGTGTGGTGATTAAAAGGGTGCGCCACCACCACCCCCAGGCCATTTTTAAACACTTTTAGCTGTACAGTTTCAGCAGATCTCTAGAATCTCACCACCTCCACTCCCATTTTTCATTTTATGAACTGCAACTAAATCTACCAAACTAAAAAGGCCATTGCCCTCGGGCGCTTTCCGAGCTTCTCTCTCTCTCTCTCTCTCTCTCTCTCTCTCTCTCTCTCTCACCCTCTCACCCCCCCCCACTAGCACGAGTCTCCTGTGGCTTTCACCCCCCATTGGCCTGGGCCCCCCATTTTTCTTGCCTATTTCTCAACATGTCATCTGGGCAGACCTTTTGGGGTCACGTTTGCCTTGTATGACCTCATGCCAGGAAAATAGCATTGTTTTTTTAACCCTAAAGGCCTGGAACCCAGCCAGCTTTGTCCCCTCTCCCCAAAATGTTTACTTACTGGGGAAGGGCAAATGCATGTACAGGTGAGAGGACAGTCTGTGGAGCTGATGATCCTCTCAGGTGGTTCCCAGAAATGTCACTTGGGTCATGAGGCTTGACCTACACCCAATGAACCGGCACCCTTCCCCACCCTCCCCCCCATTGGAGGAACCTAGAATGTACCTCACAAACCCAAGCAGTTTTTTCTCAAAGGACTAGAAGCAAGTGTCAGGCCTGCCCAGCCTGGCACCAAGCCAGACTCTTCTCATATCCAGAAACCTTAAATCCCAGGGCTCACAGGAAATTTAGTGAGTAATTCTTTTTTTTTTTTTTTTTTTTTTTTTTTTTTTTTTTTTTTTTTTTTTTTTTTTTTTTTTTTTTCGAGACAGGGTTTCTCTGTATAGTCCTGGCTGTCCTGGAACTCACTCTGTAGACCAGGCTGGCCTCGAACTCAGAAATTCGCCTGCCTCTGCCTCCCGAGTGCTGGGACTAAAGGTGTGCGCCACCACGCCCGGCTGAGTAATTCTTAAAATAGCCTGGAAGAAGCAGGGCAGTGGGAAGACAGAGAAAGCTGATGAACCCACGGGTAGGATGCCGGGACAGAGAAACCTGAGGAAGGCGTGGGTGGGATGCCGGGATAGGGAGACATTGTTTGGGGACCCAACCAAGCAACCCCAGTATTCAGGAGGTAAAGGCAGATGAAATAAAAGGGTAAAATCACCCACTTCAGTAGGTCATCCTAGAATGTGATGTCAACCTTGTTTAAATTAGATTCTATGAAAAAAAAAAAAAAAATCCTGCCGGGCATGGTGGCGCAGGCCTTTAATCCCAGCACTCGGGAGGCAGAAGCAAGAGGATTTCTGAGTCCAAGGCCAGCCTGGTCTACAGAGTGAGTTCCAGGACAGCCAGGGCTACACAGAGAAACCCTGTCTCAGAAAAACAAAACAAACAAACAAACAAAAATCCCCCCCCCCCAGCACATAATGACACCAAGGTTAATCCCTGCACAGGAGGCAGAAGTGGGTGGATCTCTCAGTCTACTGAATGAGTTCCAGGGCTGTCAGGGCCACACAGAGAAACTGTCTCAAGAAACAAAAAATAAAAATAACTAAATACATACAACAAGTAAAAATAACTAAATAAATACAATAAGTAAAAATCAATTGTGGAGGCTAGAGAATAGTTAATGGCACTGGCTGCTCTTCCAGATGACCAGGGTTCACCTCCCAGCACCGGCACAGGAGATCATAACCATCTGTAACTCCAGCTCCAAGGGTCCAGTAACCTTTTCTGACCTACCAGGCACAGATGTGCTGCATACATACATGCAGAAAAACAACAACAACAACAACAACAAACCAAACACCTATACACAGATTTTTTTTTTTTAATTCTACGTGAGAGTGAGCAGAGGAGCCCACAGATGCAATGGCATCAGAGCCCAGGGCCGGGGTTCCGGGAGGTTTCGAAGAGCCACACTCAGTCCTCTGAAAGAGATGAGAGCTGTCCTCTCTTGACTTCTGAGTTTCTCACCACCCCCAGTAGTTTCTTTCTTTCTTTTTTTTTTCTTTCTTTCTTTCTTTCTTTCTTTTTTTTTTTTTTTTTTTTTGGTTTTTTGAGACAGGGTTTCTCTATGTAGCCCTGGCTGTCCTGGAACTCACTCTGCAGACCAGGCTGGCCTCGAACTCAGAAATCCACCTGCCTCTGCCTCCCAAGTGCTGGGATCACAGGCGTGCGCCACCACCGCCCGGCTCCCCAGTAGTTTCTTGTTTGACTCTTCTGAGAGGACCAATGAGATGGCCACTGGATGAAGGTGCTATCAAAGCTGATGAGTTCAATCTCCAGGCCTTGTGGAAAGAGATAGCCAACTCCTGCTCTTTTGTTCACATGCAGATTGTAGAATGTGTGCGCATGTGTGTACACACATAAATGTAATGCTTTAAAACATGGCCTTCCGTCTGCCATGAGGCCTCAGCTAGATCACTTCAACTTCTTCAACAGTTTCCTTACAATGCCAAAACTTGGGGAGTGAAAGGATCAAGAGTTGCTGGGTAGCCTAAGCCACAGACCTGGTTTGAAGATAGCCTGGTCTTTGTAAGATCATGTCTCAAAAAACTTTCCTAAGGCCTGGCATAGCGGCACACATCTCTGATTCCTGCACTCTAAAGGTAGAGACAGGCAGATCTCCTGAGTTCAAGGCCAGCTTGGTCTACCTAGTGAGTTCTAGGATAGACAAGGGTACACAGCGAACTCTTTCTCAAAAAGAAGAAGAAGAGGAGGAGGAGGAAGAGGAGGAGGAGGAGAAAAGAAAGAAAGGAGAGAAAGAAAGAAAGGAAGGAAGGAAGAAAAAAGAAAAGAAAAGAAAAAAGAAAAAAGAAAAGAAACAAAACCTTAACCTTATTCTTTGCGGTCTCCTAGAGAAACCGTCTCTCTCAGTGCTCCCTGCCTTTTACTTTCGTCCTATGGGCTAGAACAGCCCCAGGTGTAAGACCCAGCCAGGGGCAGACTTATTTACCCCAGTAAATATCAGATCTCCCCCAGCCAACTGCCTTGACCCTCACTGTCACACACAAGCTGGCCGTGGTACAGAACAGGTATGGTACCTTAGGAAAGGACCTATCGACTTCTGACTTGAGACCAGGTGCCCTTTGGGACTTCCTTGCTCTGAGCCCTGACTTTATGCCTTAGCTCACATTTTCCTACTGCGAACAGCCTTATTCAGAGTTCTGTACAGCTCAGCTTTTACAGATTTGTTTTTTTGTTGTTGTTTTGGTTTTTTTTTTAGATTTGTTTAATTATTATGTGTAAGTACACTGTAGCTGTCTTCAGACACACCAGAAGACACTGTAGCTGTCTTCAGACACACCAGAAGAGGGCATCAGATCTCATTACAGATGGTTGTGAGCCACCATGTGGTTGCTGGGATTTGAACTCAGGACCTT
>BDUI01000013.1:376214-393779 GCA_002335545.1 Apodemus speciosus
CCTGCCTCTGCCTCCCAAGTGCTGGGATTAAAGGTGTGCGCCACCAAAGCCCGGCCCCTACTTCCTGAGTCTTAACAGCTTTGCTTTAGAGCTTGAGTCTTGAGGGACTTCTCTGAGGAACCTGGTACACAATGGCTTTTAAGGTAGAGTCAAATGTCACTCTTTACAATGGTCCCACGTAGGATTTGGAGCTATTATCTTCAAGGCTGCTCGAGGAGCCTGAGCTCTGAGATCACAGGGTGTTTCCGGAGGGGCACCTGACAAGGCTGTTGCTGATGAGACCAGAAGCAAAGGCAAAGGGGATGCTCCTCTCTGTGTGTTCTTGCATGTGCACACATTTTTGAGTGTGCATATGCCCACCCAAGGTCACACATATCACACATAAGCCTGGTGCATTGCTACATTAGCATCAGTATCTATAAATGAAGGACTTATCCGTGTGTCTAGAGCCTCCACAGCAAATGTTGGCAGCAGGTGAGAGATTTCAGGATGGGGAGGGTTCATTTCCTTTCCCATATCCTAAGTTTGTTTCTCGGTCATGTCTGAGTGGCTACCTTTTAATGTAATACAGTGTTTTCTTCTGCCAATTTTAATCCAGGGATGGTGGTACAAACCTTTGGACACAAAGACAAGATTGCCACAATTTGGAGGCCAACCTGGCCACAGGCTAGCCAAGGTTACTTCGCAAGAACCTTATTTTTGTTTTATTTTAAAAGCAATACATCTGACCATAAGAAAAAGGCCAGCCCCAGAGGTGCAGCTGGTGGTGTCAGCTGGGGGTGGGGGAGCAAGGAACCCCAGGCCATCCTTGGCTACACAGCTGAGAGCCAGTAAGAGCAACATGAGACACCCCCCCCCCTCGTCTCCAAGGTAATAAAAGAAAACAAAGTCAAAGAAAAAACCCTAGGTTAGCAAAACTCAGTAAGTAAGCTGCAGGTGTGCTGGTAGACAGGAAGGGAGCCATCACTGGCCACGGGGAGGAAGGGAAGGCCTGCAGAGCGGCGCTGGCTGAGGGAGAGTCTCACGGAACAGCCTGTGAACAGAAAAAGCACAGAGAGGGGAGCCCAGGGGCGCAGGTCTCAGAGGGAGGAGACTTGTCTGGGAGGCTTGCCTCCATTCCCAAGCACAGCAAATTCAAAAATCAAGTGTTCAACACCTTCTCCCAAGTTACTGGGGCCAGAACACCCAGTCAGAGACCTGGAGCTTTGAACTCTGTGTAGACGAGGTGAGGCAGCACTGGAGTTTGGGAATCCGAGTTGTGCTGGCTGCAATGGGAAGCCCAGCTTAGCCAGAGCTATCAAACCCACAGCCCTTCCTGTACGAAAGAATTGATGTCTTTGTGTGTGACACTGAGAATTGAACCTGTGTTTGTGGGGGTTCTACTGACCAATATCCCAGCCCACTCGTAACAAAAATCACTCACTGGTTTTTGTCTGTTTTGTTTTTGTATTTTGAGGGGGATTGTTGTTTGAGACAAAGCCTCACTATGCAACACAGGCTCGCTTTGAATTTGCAGCAGGATTCCTGCCTCAGCCTAATGACGCTGTGATGGTTTATTACAGCATCCGGAAAGTATATTCTCCAAATTATGAAATAAATTAGCTTCTTAAAATCTTTAGAGAGATTATATTACCACAACACACACACACACACACACACACACACACACACACACACACACAAATTGTAGAAGAAAATGAAGAAGCAGAGTGTGAAGAGTGAAGGCTGGGGTCCAGACCAGGCCGCAGGGCGAGGCCTCTGCACCCACAGAACTCGCAGGTCACAAAACTACATTACTCTCTCTCCTACTCCTACCACACAAGCCTAATCAAAGGTTTTCTAGAGCTGAAGCAGAGGCGCCCACCAGGCCCTTCCAGCACCCAGCCCCTGCAGGTGCCCTTCAGCCTGCCTCAGCAGGCCCTGTGCTAGGGAGGTCCTGCCACTGAGACCACACCAACGTTAGCATGATTGATACACTCGGGGGAGAAAAACATTAAAAATTTAATTTTAAATGTTTTTCTCAAACTTTTAGCACTTCCTGCTTGATCACTCAGAATCTAAGGTGAGGTACATCTGATTTAGCCTGTAATTACAGTTACTGTGGTAATTCAACTTTCTCTTTTTCTTCTTTTTTAAAAAGATTTATTTAGGGGGCTGGAGAGATGGCTCAAAGGTTAAGAGCACCGACTGCTCTTCCAGAGGACCTGAGTTCACTTTTAAATATATTTAAAAAAATATTTATTTATTTTATGTATATGAGTACACTGTAGCTGTCTTCAGACACACCAGAAGAGGACATCAGATCCCATTACCGATGGTTGTGAGCCACCGTGTGGTGGCTGGAAGAGCAGTCGGTGCTTTTTTTGGATTTTTTTGGTTTTTTCGAGACAGAGTTTCTCTGTATAGCCCAGGCTGTCCTGGAACTCACTCTGTAGACCAGGCTGGCCTCGGACTCAGAAATCCTCCTGCCTCTGCCTCCCAGAGTGCTGGGATTAGGGGGTGCGCCACCATCGCCCAGCTAACAGTCTTAACTCCGGAGCCATCTCTCCAGGCCTCTCATTTCCTTCTGAGTCAGGGTCTTCTTGCTATACAGGTGGGCTGACCTTGAACTCTAGGTGATCTTCTTGCGTCAGCCTCTAGTATTCTGGGATTACAAAGTGCGTACCACCAAGTCCCGGCTCTTCCTTAGAACTTTAGTAACTTTTTACCAGTCAGGTTTGGACTGTGACATTTTTGTTGTTGTTGTTGTTTGTTTTTTTTTGAGACAGGTCCGCATGTAGACAGGTCCGTAAGTAGTGACCTTGAACTCCTGATCTTCTTGTCCTTCACAGCCCAAGAGATAGAATTACAGATGCGGGTAAACAAAGCTTGGCTTTGTATACCTGAATTGGTCGGGCGTGACCCGTCTCCGTCAGTCGGGCTCCGGCGCCCCCTTCTGCCTATTGTGACGCGGGCCACCAGGTCGCCCAGGCGGCGGAGGTCCGGGTGGAGCTCTGGAGCCATGGCTGAGCCGCAGGAGCAGCTGCTGCAGCTGCAGAAGGACAACCGGGATGGCCGCCTGCGGAAGCAGGAGCTGGAGGAGCTGGTGCGTGGGCTGGAAGCCGAGAGCGAGAGCCTCACGGGGCGCCTGGACGAGCTGCGGGAGCGCGAGCGCAGGTGCGAGGCCCCGGCGCCCCGGGCCCGGGCAGGCTTGTCGCCAGTCTCCTCCAGGCAGCGGGTCGTCAGTCTGGAACGCTCAGGCTGGCGCCGGCTCCTTCCCAAAAGACCCTGCGCCCTGGTTTCATCCCAGACCAACTCCCCCCCCCCGCCCCCACTGTGTAGCCTGCAGCGGAGAAGAAGCCAAGCGTCGCGAGCTATTCGAGGGGAGGCGCGCGAGGCGGCGCGGGAGCGTGCGGAGCGGGCTCGTGGGCTGCTGGAGGCCGCGGAGCAGCACCGGCAGGACCTGGTGCGGGCAGAGCAAGAGGGGGCGCCTGGGGTGGCCAGGCTGGAGGAAAGGCCTAGACAGCCTGGACCCTGTTCGCAGGAGCAACACAATCGGAAGCTGCAGGAACAGTGGGAGGAGCTGTCCAGCCAGGTACGTGCAGTGTCTCAGGTCATGCCCTCGCCCCCACGACCCTCAAGCCAGGCATCGAGCCAAGCACTCACGAGTTCGGTCCCCAGCTTTTCTACTACGGAGGGGAACAGCTGAGTCAACAGCGAGCAGAGCAGCAACTCGGGACTCAGCTCGTGGCGCTGCAGGTACTTGGGAGGGACCAGGGCGGGGCTGTGGGCGGAGTGTGGCTGTGGGCAGGGCTGTGTGCATTCGTGGGCAGAGTCTAGGCCTTGAAGGCCGGGTACCGAGCCTCGAGGCCCAGCGGTGTGCGGCGAGGCCTTCAGGTTCTTGACATCACTTGAATCCTCCCGAAGAAACATCTGGAGCTGGCGGAGGCCAAATTCAGCATGCAGGCCGAGGACCTGCGGCAGGTGCATATGGCGCGGGGCTCTCAGGGAGGGCGTGGGGGGGGGCCTGTCCTGATGCTCATGCCAAGCCCCTGGCTTCTAGGGTGCGCAGCGGACGGAAGAGGCCTGGGCCAGCTTCCAGGAGCAGAGTGGGGTCCTGCAGGTGCGATCCCTCTGACAGCCCTTCTCCTCGAATGTCCGGCGGCCTCAGCCCTTTCTCCCTTACTCCCTCACTCGCGACATAGCTCCTCCTCTACCCTGAATCCCTGTTGCCATCCTTCAGGAGCTGCAGGGGAAAGTGATGGAGGCAGCAGCTGCGCTGGAGGCTACACGCGGTGGCTCGGAACCGTAAGGACTGGGACTTGGGGGGCGTCGGGAGGTGCTAGGCCCGGCCCGGTGGCCCATCTCCGCGCCTTTCCTGCAGGTGGAACTCACAGCCTCGTCGGGTGCAGGACTGCGCGGGTTCACTCATGGAGGAGGTGGCCAGGGCTGACTGCGTGAGCGAGGGCTGGGGAGAGCTGGCTGGAGCTGGGACCTGCCCGCTGCGAGGTTTGGCTAGAGCCTAGCGGCTGCGCAGGCCAGCTAGACGCAGCCCTCTCTCTACAGGAAAAGCGACTGTTCGGCGGTGCGGGCGCGGGGAGCCTCAGGTGAGTGGCTAGTGGGGGCCGGGCGGTCTGGATTCGGGGTCCCAGAGCCACCCCCCCCCCCCACCTGTGTGTTGGTGGTTCTGCAGGCTGTGGGCGCTGAGCGCACTGCAGACACTGCTGCTGCTCCCGCTGGGTTTCCTGGTGCTGCCGCTCATCTACCTGGTGCTGGCGAAGCCTGACGCCATCGGGCCGGGGCTGCAGAGTCTCGGCTCCGACGCGGTCTTCCGCCGGCTGCGCTACACGCTGTCGCCTTTGCTTGAGCTGCGTGCGCGCGGACTGCTGCCTGCCTAGAGCGCATCATGCCGGCTTCGGCCGCCTGCACCTCTGTCTGCCTTGTGTTTCCTGGGTGCCTGCTTGTATGAAAAGGGGCTGGGGTGAAGTTCGCGTTCGCGTTCAGCGGCGGCCTGAGCCCTCTAGGGCGTTGTCTGCTATTTTGAGCCAGAGCTTTGGGCGGGATGGGTGCTAGAGGGTGAATTATTTTCCCTGGATGCAGATGCACAGTTACTCCAGATCTTCCTCAACGTTGGGGTTCCCTCTTGGGCAGGTTCGAGTTCTCCATGCCCCCCTCACAGCATCTGAGCACAGCGGGTAGTGTTTGCTTGCCACTGTGGCCATTGTGGGGAATATGCTGTATATGAGAAATGCCCTGCTGTAAATGAGTGTAAATGAATCTGGGTTGAATTTTGATCCTGCGCAAATAAGCTCCAGACTACTTATTTACAGGTGTGTGTGTGTGTGTGTGTGTTCTCATCCAAGCTTTGAATTCACAAACTAGCAGCGTGACCTTGACCCATCTTCCGGTTCCTGATGAGTGGATTACAGGCATGAGCAGCAGGGATGGTTTACTCTGTTCTGGAGATGGAACTCAGCTCAGCACTTGTGAATGCTAAGCTATAACCACAGCATCTAAACACTTACAGCTCTTCTGCTGAGTTCATCGGAGACTCCCTTAATGGCCTAACAAAGTGGTCTGTAAAGTACCTTGGAGCTGTCACACTTGGAGAAAGCACCCGATGTGAAGGTCCTACAGCCTGCAGCGACCTATCAGTTGTATGCATTGGTGTCTCACTGTCCTGCAAGCACAAGGACCTGAGTCTGACCCCAAGCGCCTACGCAAAGAAGCCGGATGTGGTGGTGGCATCAGTAACCCCTTGATGGGGAGGTAGACACAGGTGGGAATTAGAGAGCTCCAGATAATGGAGGCTGTCTCAGGAAACTAGGTGGTCAATTCCCATTACTCACACAAGGTGTCTGACAACATCCTGTAATCCCTGTTCCAGGGAGTCTAATGCCCTCTTGTTCCCTAACCAAACACCAGGTATGGTCAATGTCTTAGGGTTTCATTGCTGTGAAGAGATACCATGACCATGGCAACACTTACAGAGGAAAACATTTGACTGGGGCTGGCTTAACAGTTTCAGAGGTTCAGTCCATAATCTTCATGGGGGGGGGGGCAGTGTCCAGACAGGCGTGGTGCTGGAAAGGAACTGAGTCCTACATCTTGATTCACAGGCAGCAGGAGACTGCCAAAGTGTGCAGGTTGAGCATTTGAGACCTGAGAGCCCACCCCTAGAGTGACACACTTCTGACAAGGCCACACCTACTCCCACAAGGCCACACCTTCTAACAGAGCCACTCCCTATGGCCAAGCATCCAAAGAAATGCATCTATGGGCAGCAGACCACCAAGTCCTAATGCACAAACTACATGCAGACACTCACATACACATACATAATCTTACAAAAAGGTGCTGGCTCGCACCTGAGATGCCAGCATTCGGTTGGCAGAGGCAGAGGCAGAGGCAGAGGCAGAGGCAGAGGCAGGCGGATTTCTGAGTTTGAGGCCAGCCTGGTCTCCAGAGTGAGTTCCAGGACAGCCAGGGCTACACAGAGAAACCCTGTCCTGAAAAACCAAAAAGAAGAAAAAGCAAACGAAGCCAGGCTGAATGGCTGCAGGGCCCAGTGTGGCCGCTCTGGCCTGTCCCTGTCTGTCACCCACCCCGCCCTGCGTCCAGGCCCATCCACTGACTGATGGTTTGGGGGGCTCTTGGGGATGGGCCTTGGGCACACCAGGCAAGTGCTTTGCCCACCGGACTGCAGACCGCTCCAGGGAGCCTTTGCCTTGTGAGAGCGCCCCGGCATGCACCTCTTTGGATCTCGACTTGCCACAGAAACAACCACATCTCTCCAGGGCCTTCAGACATACGGAGGCCAAGCCGGCTTCGGAAGTCATCTCTGGAGAGCAGTCCTGTCTGGATGAGGCATTCATCCCAACAGTCATAGGCTGGGGCTGTAGCTAGGGGACGGGCCTGGCCAGCATGCAGCACAGGCCCCGTGTCTGATCCTCAGTACCAGAACCAAACCTATGTGTGACAAAGTGCACCTTTAACTACAGGGCACCTAACACAACAAAAGCAGCACATTTTGGGATTTTTATTTTTTTCATGTCAATTTTCATGTTTACACAAGAAGATACCATGTACAATGTAGTAAGACAGGTGCACAACCAGGGGATGTGTCCAGAGTGAAAGACTCACACCTCTGCATCAGCGCTCCGTGTGCCTGCTGCCCCAGCCAGGCCCTAGGCAGCAGGACGAGTGCGCTGTGCGTCCGGCTTCAGGTGCCCCGCCCCTCAGTAGGGGATGTCATTCTGGTAGTACTGGATCATGTCGTAGGTCCGGCTCCTGCAAGGTCAAGCAAGGACAGTGAAGACATGGTTGGGAGCCCTCCTCAGCTGCTCGGGGAGCAGGGACCCAGGGATGGGGAGTGACTTGCCTGTTGCTGAGGAAACAGTTCTGGATGACCTTCATGATAAAATTTGCAGCCTCGCGCTCTGTCATGTTTGGGCTGAACCTGTGTCTGCAGAGACGAAAGGCATTTGTGGGGATCGGCCCCTCTGAGGGACGTTCTGCTGTGGTCCAGTGTGTCCCCGACCCTCACCAGCAAGCACTCGGCCATGTGGGGAGCTCATGGCCATGTGGCTATTCTAGAAGCCCTGTCTGCTCTGCGGATCCAGGGATACATAAAACGTTTCTAGGAAGAGCAGATGGGTAACTCTTCCCCAGATGGTACCTACTTCAAAAGTTTGATTGTCTGGCCACGGAAACAGGGCAGGCCTGTGTCCAACATGAGTGTAACCAGGGAGACCACTGCATCCATATAGGGGCTGTGGAGACAGAGGATAACCAGTGAGGCACCCTGCTCACAGTCCTGTGGGCGAGCTGCCACTTGCCCACACAGTCTGCAGGACCACCCTAGCTCTGCATGGCTGAGCGACCCTCCCCACACAGTCTGCAGGACCACCCCAGCTCTGCATGGCTGAGCGACCCTCCCCACTATGCCAGGCGTCCAGCAGCGGCTTCAAAGATGTCCTGTTTGGTGTTAGTCACAAGAGCATTTTGGATGTGTTGAAGTGACACTCCGTGTGACATTTGGTTGATGCTGGACTCTCACATGGCCTTGGCGGTGCTGGGGCTGTGGTGAAATGCTAGCCGGGAAGTCTGGAGGGAGAGAAGGGTGCTGCGGCCAACAGGGTCAGGTCAGCTATGGGATGTGGCTGGGAGATTTATCTGTCTCTGGCTGTGATCTAGCCTTTAATGGGCAAGCTATCTCCATAGCCTGCTCTACAAGTGGTTCCAGGGCAGCCAGAGCTATATATAGTGAGACCATGTCTTGAAACAAAAATTGTCTTTATGTGTGTGCATGTTTGAGTGTATGCCTACATCTGTGCAGGTGCCTCGAGAGGCCAGAGTGAGCGATGGAGCTCAGAGAGCTGAGCCACAGGTTGGTTAGCAGCACCATGAGAGTCCTCAACTCCTCTTCAGCGCCACTAAGCCGGATCCCCCAGGGGCACGAGTACTCTTTCCCACCTTGATACCCTGCCACATTGCCCAGGGGCTCACCGCACAGCCAGGTAACCTCGGACACACATCTCCATGAACCACTTGAAGGGTGTGGCTTCCATCTTGCCCCCCATAATCATCACCATCTCGTCTGTCAGCTTGATGTCTGGTTCCCAGCCAAGGTTGCCACCTGGTGAGCTTTCAAACATGAAGCCAAAGTCTGCAAAATCCCAAAAAGCTGCTTGAACTGGGGCAGGGTTAGGTCAGAGTGGTTTATTTCTGGCGGGGGACTCAGCCACACGTGGGGCAGAAGCAAGGGAGTGTGAGGTTAGAGCAGAGCATTTCTCTAGCTCTCACTTCAGCCACAGTGTGGGCTGCCATTCTAGTTCCCCGCCCCTGGCCTGGCCAGCCACCTCTACAGCAGTGTAACTGTGGCTTTGGGCAGGCCTGCTCTCTGCAATGGGCAAGGGGGGCACTGTCACAGCCTGCTGACCGATGTGGATAATGTGCCCCTTCTTGTCCAGCATGATGTTGCCGTTGTGCCTGTCCTTGATCTGCAGCAGGAAGAGCAGGAGGCTGTAGGCGGCCATGCTCCGGATGAAGTTGTAGCGGGCCTGTATGGAGAGGTCTGCGGTCTCACCCTGGCTCTGTGGCCCACGTGAGAGGCAGGGCTAGGTCCGTGAGTGCAGCTGTGTGGACACAGCAGCACTTTCTGTGTGTGCACGGGGGCTCTGGGCTTCTATAACACCAGAGAAAGCTATGGGCGACGGACTTAGCTCCTAATAGAGAAGACAGAAGGCACACGATGGTGAACGGACGCTTACCTGCTGGAAGGCCAAGGTAGACTCATCCCCGTACTGGCGTGTAAAGTAGTCATACATGCCGAAGTCAGTCTGGCGGCCCAGCTGGTCCCGGGAGGTACAGTCTGGGATGCACTCAATCACTCCACACTAGGAAAGGACGGGAAGGGACAGTTAGGTGGGAGCAGGGATGGGATGACCTCTACACATCAGGCTCCAGCAACTCACCCCGGGGGCAGTGGCCACTACCCGATAGGGAAAAACGAAGAGGTCCAGGCCGACCAGCTGGAAGATGTTCTTGAAAAGGTCGATGATCTGCAGCGCTAACATGTCCTGGGATGCAGAAGGCACAGGATGCAGTCAGTGCCTTCCCCGCAGCCGCTGGACCCCACAGAAGCTAGTGGCCCTGGGGTCACACAGGTTGCCAGCTAGGGAAGGGGGCAGACTGCGGCCAAATAAGAGTCTAGGGGTCTGGCCTCACTGCCCTCCAGACAGGGCTGTCATGGGGTTGCCAGTGAGAATATCCTTCAGAAATGATGACAGGTGGGGCTGGAAGGAGGGAGGGGCTCCTGTGTCTCCTCTAATGCCTTCCCAGTTCTTCAATCAAATGGAGTAAAGAACAGGGTCATGCTTCACGACATGAGGGTCTCTCCTTTGGCGTCACTAGGGGTGGTGCCTGGCCCTGCCAGCTGTCACCTGTCGGCAGTCATCCCCCACTTTGAAGATGGCCGCTTGCCAGCAGACCTTCTTGCCGTCAGCCTCTTGCCCGACGCATTCATCCTCTGCGTCTGAGCGGCACTGCAGACCTGTGGGCGGGGCAGGGTTGCCATCTGTGAGCCTGACTGCTACGAGGTGGCTTCCCAGGGGCCTAGAAAGACCTGGGATCTTGAGAATGAGTTCTGCAAAGCACTAAGGGGTCACATGGGACCCCTGGGCCAGGCGCCCCCCCTAAGAACATAGAACAGACAGGTTTATACGGAACTGAGAATAATCCCCTCGAGTCCAAGCCGAGGACTCGGCAGAACACAGCCAGGCTACTTAAGATGCATCTCCACATTGGCCTGTGTCCCCACAGAGTTCACACCACAAGCCACAAATGTGATCTTATTTGGAATTAGAATATTAGAAGATGCAATCATTTTAAAAGTCACACTGAGCTGGATGATGCGGCCACACACTTTAAATCGGCAGGTGAATCTCCGAGTTTGAGGCTAGCCTGGTGTATAAAGCAAGTTGCAGCACAGCCATCACTATACAGAGAAACCCTGCCTGGAAAATACAAACAAAAGCCAACCAAAACATACAAGATGACTGTCCAAAAGTGTCCTTTTAAGAGTCTGTAGGCCAGGGAGCCTGGCAGAGAGGGCCTGGTGGTGAGCAGTGTCCCCACAACCGAGGGGTGGAGAGCCTCAGCAGCCGGCTGAGCACACCCACCGCCACACTGGTGCTGGCCTCCAGCTCAGTGAGGTCGCACACGCCCTGTGTCACCTGGACTAGACTCTTCTGAAGGAGCCTGAAGCAACTGTGTGCCCCACAGAGGCTTAGTCCTGGGCCTCGAGATGGGGTTCTGGGGCTCCTGCGACTTGGGTGACAGATTCTAGGGTAAGCAAGTGCAGACCCCTTGTCTAGGATGTTCAAAATAGGCCTGCACTGCTGAGGATAGACACACACACCGCCTCAAGTTCCTCACTGACCTTCTTTTTCAAGTTCGCTCACTCCGCATCGCTTCACCTTGAACTTGGCCAGATACGGTGCTTTTGCAGCACTGAGAAGAAGAACACAGCACATGAGACGGCCAGTAGGGACTCGTGAGCGAGGCAGGAGCTGCGAGCACTCACCTCTGCATTGGAGTCCCTGACTTGTAGTCGATGTCTAGCACGATTGCTTCAGGGTTGCTGGGCAGGTAGCAGCCTAGGAGACACAGAAGAGGTACAGTCGCACAGAACCACAGCGAGACACACCCAGTTCCCAGTGCAGGCTTCACGCGCACAGCAGCCTTGTGAGGGGCCCTGCCTTGCAGGAAATGCCTCCCCTTGCCTGCGGCAGCCTTGGCTTATCCAATGATCATTGTGAGTCTGTCTTTCCTGACTCTTGGCGACCCCTCCAGACAGCTAGCGAAGGAACCCAGCCTCCCAGGACACGCTTCTCCAGACAGCTAGCAAAGGAACCCAGCCTCCCAGGACACGCTTCTCCAGAGTGCTGTGCCCTGGGTCAGTATCGGGTCAGTGCTTCTCTGTGGAGACCCCCACCCTGGCTGCACTGGCCTAGCATGCTCTCAGCACTCCTCCATCTTCTAGCTCTGTGCATTCAGGTGGCCCTGTGTCTAGTAAAGACAGACAGCAAGCAAACAAGAGGAAGCTCCGCCCTTGGTACTGCATGCTGAAGGGCCTAGCACACCAGCCGGCCTCACCCCATGTAAGACAGTAACTCCCTCCTGCCTCGCCCTCCACGGCCTAAGGATGCCAGCTTACCAGGCTGTACCTTCACTTCAGACAGAGCCGACAGACAAGCCTTCTTTCTTTCATCGCCTTTAGGGTAGGGCCTGAGGAGTAAGACAGAACGTGGTGACTGTACCTTAACACTCAGATCTGGAGGCCTGATTTAAGGGTACCTTCTGCTATGTAATGAGTTTGAGACCAGTTTGGGCCACATCAACCATCTAGCCAATGAACAAAAGATTCCTCCATCTCCTGCAGAAACTGGTTTCCAGTTTTTACTCAGGACATTGTCTTCCTCATTGATGACTCAACCACACCTGACTCTGCCAGGCTCAAGTTGTCAGGAAATGACTCATAGCAATGTCTGCCATGCCTTCCTCAGAGATGCAGATGGCCCAGGGGCTGGGTGGAGCCATTTGTTGACACCTCTTTCCTCACATTTTATGGTATGTTGCTTGGGTGAATGGGGGCCCAACACAGTTCTAGGTTGAAATGCGTTGCTATAACTTACTGTATGACCCTCACTGGTAAGCCCCTGAGAACAGGCTAGCTAAGGGTGAGGGTGACTGGAACTTTCTGGCTATGGCATCACGGTGCCTTGGAAATGTACCTATGTGTTCCAACTGGATTCTGGGAACTCTCCCCCAGGCCAGTGTGTTTAGGATAGGTCCTCGCCTCCAACTCTCCAGTGAGACTGGGCATAACATGTAAGCCTTCAGTCCTGCTCCCAGAAGGCAGAGGCAGGCCGATCTCTGTGAGGCCAGCCTGATCTACATGCCAAGTTCCAGGACTATTTAGATACTGTTTCAACCCCTTCCCCAGTTTAAAAAAAAATCCCCAATAGGAGTTTCAGGTCACAGGGACTGTAGCCCTGCAGGGGTGATGGGCACCATTCTTTCCCTGCTGCCATCCACACATGCCAAGCACGCAGTACATGTTCACAGTGTCCCATGCCGCCTTGCTCCCTGTGTGGTTTGTCTTTTGAGACATAGTCTATGTTGCTCTGACTGACTGGGAAACCACCATGGAGGCCAGGCTGTCTCTAAGCAATGCTTGCCTCTGCCTCCCAAGTGCTGGGATTAAAGGCGTGCATTTGCCAATATGCTCAGTTAGTGCTCCTTTTCTGGTGACGATCTCCGGTGTGGTGGCACACTCCCCAGCCTTTCTGTGTCTGGTCACAGCCCCTGCAATATGTAAGGGCTCACGAGGAGCGCAGCAGGAGCGGCCTGCGCATGCCGAGGGAGGAGGTTGAGAAGGGCTATGCCCTAGGCTTCCTTGGGAAGGTGGCCAAGGTCAGTGACGCTCTGCCTTGTTCCAGGAATGGGCAGTGCTCCTGAAAGCCACTGGGTGAGAGCCCAGGCTCCGAGCACCAGTGAGCAGCTGGGATAAAAAAAGATGCCTCAGAAGACGGTTCAAGAGCAGCCACTTACTTGATGATGGCCGACACGTTGGTGATCTTGTTAAAGAAATCAAATTCCCGTTGATAGAAATCTTTGGCTGGGCCTGATAGAGACCCTGTGATCTCTTCTACTAACTGCTCCAGAAGGTCACCAATGTCAGCTGAGGAGACAAAGATGATGAGTTTGTCTTGAACAGAGACCCTGAGCTGGGCGGTGGTAGCGCACGCCTTTAATCCCAGCACTTGGGAGGCAAAGGCAGGCGGATTTCTGAGTTCAAGGCCAGCTTGGTCTACAGAGTGAGTTCCAGGACAGCCAGAGCTACACAGAGAAACCCTGTCTCGAAAAACCAAAAAAAAGAAAGAAAAGAAAAGAAACAGAGCCCCTTAAAGATGTTTGTTAGATAGTTATGCTGGGGAATCTCCCAGCAGGCTGTCTGCATGTGGAAAAGACTCCATAGACCTGATAGAGGCCATAACATACGTCGCTCCCCCTTTGCTGTAGACACTGGCTGTGCTGTTAGATAAAACTGCTAGCCCCTGAAGCAAAGCTCAAGGCAGGGGCTGTGTGCACTAGTCACCTGACAGAATCCTAGGTGACACACCACCAATGGTTGGTTTTGAGATAGGGTTGACCCAGGTTGGCCTTGAACTTGTGACCCCCATTCCTCCACTGCTCAAGTGCTTTTTTTTATAGACGTGTGTCATTACTCCCAGTTTAGTCTCGCTGGTGCTGGGGGTTAACTCTGGGCATTATGCACGCTGGGCAAACACTTCATCAATAAGACTCGTTTCTGCTCTGTTTTGTTTCCAGACAAGGTCTAGCTGCAATGCTCATGCTGGCCTGTGAGTGATAATCCTCCTGCCCTAGCATCTGGGTGCTGGGATTACAGGTACAACATCTGGTTCCAGTTACTGGTTTTATTATACTCTACATTGAGAATATGCCTCTTCAGCATTACTGTGTGTGAGCAAACAGAATGTATATGTAATAATAAATAAATCTTTAAAAAAAAGATAGGGCTTCATGTAGTTGAGGCTGGCATGAACTACTGATCTTCCTGATTCTTACCTTCCAAACCCTGGAATTATGTCACCACCCCTGGCTTTGTTGCTGCTGCTGCTGTTAGTCTGAGAYAGGGATTTCCTATCCAGTCCCAGCTGCCCGGGAATTCACTGGGGTCAGTCTGCCTCTGGCTTCTGGATGCCGGAATTAATGGCATGCGCCTCCACACTCAGCTCCCTAGCTAGCTAGCTGCCTTCCTTCTTTCCTTCCTTTTCTTTTTTTGAGACAGGGTCTTGAAGGCTGTCATTGTAGTGCAAACCTTTGATCTCAGCGCTTGGAGGCAGAGGCAGGTGGATCACTGTGAGTTCGAGGCTAGCTTGGTCTATAGAGTGAGTTCCAGGATAACCGAGGCTACATATACTAAGAAACCCTGTCTCAAAAAACAAACCAAAAACTAGAGGGGGGGGGGGGAGGCAGGCAGAGCAGAAAAGAGGATTTGCTTTTGTGACTTTTGTTGATCACAATGCAGTTGATAAAAGTGTTCAGAAATACTATACTATTAATGGCGCAGTCATGAAGTGGGAAAGGAAAGGCCCTTTTTAAACAAGAGATGCAGCCTGCTGTTGAGTAGATCTGGCCATGTGCCACGGAGGGAACGTTGGTTGTGGTGGAAACTGGTGGATGAGGAGGCTGTGATGGTGTCCTGGTTATAGCAGAGGAGGCTATGGCGGTAGTGGACCAGAGTAGAGAACACGAGTGGTACCTGAGGAGGTTATGACGGGTACAATCAATAAAGGGGGCATTTAGGTGGTGGTATCTGTGGTCGTGACAGTAACTATAATGATTTTGGCAATCACAGTGGACCACAGCAACAAAAATTATGGTCCCATGAAAGACGCAGTGGTGGCTGATGATGGTCAGGTGGTACTTATGATCTGATGGTGTAACTAGCAGATATGGAAGGTTTTGTTTTGTTTTGTTAAGACCAGGTCTCAACGTGCAGCTTTAGCTGGCCTGAATTTGCCTTTTAGATGAGGCTGGCCTCACACTCACCGAGATTCACCTACCCCTGCCTCCCACGTGCTGGGATTAAAGGCACGTGCTCCACCTTTAATTTATGCTCCGCTCTTTAATTTACCTTTTTTTTTTTTTTTAAAAAAAAGATTTATTTATTATTATATGTAAGTGCACTATAACTATCTTCAGACACACCAGAAGAGGGTATCCAATCTCATTACAGATGGTTGTGAGCCACCTTGTGGTTGCTGGGATTTGAACTCAGGACCTTTGGAAGAGCAGTCGGTGCTCTTAACCACTGAGCCATGTCTCCAGCCCCTTTACTTTTTTAGTTATTTGTGTGTGTGTGTGTGTGTGTGTGTGTGTGTGTGTACATATACACACTACAGCACACATGGTAAGGACAGAGGACAGCTTGCAGGCATCTGTTTTCTCCTTCCGCCATGCGTGTTCCCGGCTGGGGTAGAACAGACCAGAGGCCTCTGAGAAAACAGATGCCCTGTGCGGCCTCTAAGGGTGATGGCGATGGTGATGGGGAGAGGCCTGACAGGCCGAGATACTCACGGTCTTTCTGATGCCCTTCTTCATCAAGGTAGATGTTAGTTTTCATGTTCCAAATAAACTGGTGTGCCAGAAGCTGGGATTTGGCTGCAGCCCAGAGAATGTACTCACGCACGTAGCCCATCTGCAGGTGGTCAAGGCCACAGTCAGCCTTCGCTCCTGGGAGAAACTTTGCTAACCAGTGTGAGAAGCAACTCCCACTGCTTGGTAGCATGGCTCCCGCTGTGTGCTTGTGCCCTTTAGAGTCAGTGCTGAGTCTAGCCAGCGGCCAGGGGCTGGGTGCCATGGGCTAGGGCTTAGGGCATGAAGTCGGCACCACAGGCCTGGGCTTCCTGTGGTAGTCCCCTTGGTGTTTCAGAACGATGGCTCTCACTTTCTACTGCTGCCACACACAAGCAACTAGAAGAGGGGCCCAAACCCACTTATACGGCTGCGCGGGGTCCCCTACGGAGGGGCGGGGCCCAGAAAGCTCTACGAGGGTCTCAGCGCTGCATGTCCCACACACTGGGAGTTGCCATCTTAAAGACCTCTTCTCCATTTCGTTTGTTTCCTGCTTTTATCTGGTAGATGCAGACTTTTTCTTTCTCTTGTTCTTTCTCTCTCTGGTACGTACACGCGTACAATGTTTGTGCATGGCTGTGGGGGATGCGAAAGGCCGACACTGGTGTCTTCCTCAGTCTCTTACCACACCCGGAGCTTGAGATTTGGTTAAACTGGCTGGCTGGACAGCCCCAAGGAACCTCTGACCCCCAGCTCCCCAGGTCTGGGTCTATAGGTGATGCAATGCTCGATGCAGGGACTGACTCCAGGCCCTCATGCACACATGCCCCTGACATATGCGAGGCTGCCATTTTACTAAGCATCTCACATTCCCAGTAACTCCTAGTTTTAAGGACCATGTCTTAGGCTTGGTGAGATGGCTTGTCAGATAAGAACACGTACACTCTGGGAGAGGACTGGAGTTCAGTTCCTAGTACCACAGAAGACTGATCAGAACTGCCTGTAACTCCAGGTCCACACAATCCAAGGTCTCTGAACTCTAGAAGGGCCTGAAAACAGTGAACTGAGACCCAGGGAGGGGCTTGTCTCTGTAACCTCAGCAGGATGTACACCGGAGGAGGCCTGCGGGGACACATCCTCTGTCAGCTCACCTAGACCTCAGGAGAGTCTCCATGAGAACAGCCAGTCTGAGGGAGGTCATGTCATTTGCTGATACCTGACCCAACAAAGGGGATGCTAGAAGAACAAGCCGCCCACCTGAAGGAAACAGCTAGAAAGTGTACCAGAGCCCGCCCACCCACTCTGCAGAGTGGGGCCTCAGGATGGGTGGTGAGAGCAAGCGAAGGGCTTGGCCCTGACTGGACAGCCCTGCCCCTGAGGAAGCAGAGCCCATAGGCAGCAGGGCAGTGGAGGACACTTACCTTGTCGTATCTGAGGGCCTGCACAATCTGGGGGATGTAGAACAGAATGGCGTCCTACGGAGGAGGAAAGAATGATTTCAGAGATTACACTTCAAACATAATGAGCCCTGGACCTGCCAGTGGGACGCTGCCCCCTGCCGGAGAACCGGGGAAGTGCAGACGATAACAAAGTATCCAAGGCTTGAAACACACTGGAGAAATCAAACAAGCAGAAGAGGGCAGCTTACCCCAGATAAAGGGGCTAAGTTACTACAGACTTGCTGGTGCAGAAACTGTAACAATCAGGGCTTAGAACATTCTACAGAAACTTCCCTGCTACAAACTCTCCACCATGGCTCCTACATAAAATCTCCAGGATCCCTCAAAGTTTGTTGTTGGAGTAAGAGGCATGGGCACACTGCCCCCTCTCAAGGGCAGGGGCATGGGCACACTGCCCCCTCTCAAGGGCAGGGGCATGGGCACACTGCCCCCTCTCAAGGGCAGGGGCATGGGCACACTG
>BDUI01000013.1:395706-416252 GCA_002335545.1 Apodemus speciosus
TATTTTATGATAAATTAGCCAGGCCGGGTAGTGGTGGGGCACGCCTTTAATCCCAGCACTTGGGAGGCAGAGGCAGGCGGATTTCTGATGAGTTCGGGGCCAGCCTGGTCTACAGAGTGAGTTCCAGGACAGCCAGGGCTACACAGAGAAACCCTGTCTCGGAAAAAACAAAAACAAAAACAAAAACAACAACAACAAAAAAAGCAAGAAGGTGAAACCTTACGACTGAGATCCCCAGTCTTTCTGGTGTGATGCATATAATAATTTTGTTTTATTGACAGGGTCTTACTCTGTTGTCCTTGAACTCAAGAGGTCCGCCTGCCTCTGCCTCA
The DNA here is from genome assembly GCA_002335545.1 of Apodemus speciosus. Taxonomy (NCBI): domain Eukaryota; kingdom Metazoa; phylum Chordata; class Mammalia; order Rodentia; family Muridae; genus Apodemus; species Apodemus speciosus. The sequence goes on from BDUI01000013.1 coordinate 396,039, forward strand.
TGACTGCTGGGATTAAAGGCACACACCACTGTGCCCTATTCTCTTTACTGAGACAAGGTCTCACTAGGCTATCCAGACTGGTCCACAATTCACTTTGTAACTTAGGCAGGCCTTGAATTTGTGATCCTCTTGCATCATTAACAAGTGGCTGGGATTGCAGACCAGGCTTAACAATGATGGGTAACACCAACTTAATTGAGAAATGGATAAATGTGTAGATTAATAAAGCACACCTTTGAGTAGGTCCATGGGGGCCCAAAGAGGACTGGATCCTGGAGGCTCTGACCTGATGAACAGGCTAACCTTTTGAGGATACATAATATGGTGGTGCTATTTTAATTGGGTACAAAGTATCTGGGGTCTTGCTGGAAGAGAGGGTCACTGCGGGTATACACTTGGAGGCTGTACTCTGCCTGGACCCCTTCTCTTGCTCTTCTGTTCATCTGGCAGGATGTGAGCAGTCTCCTCCTGCACATGGTCCTGTGGCCATGATGCTCTGCTCAGTCATATGAGGCTGAGCCCTCTGAGATGGAGTCAGAATAAAGCTTTCCTCCCCAGGATGTCTGCGTCAGATATTTGGTCATAGTCATGAGCAGGAGCCAGGCCTCTCCAGAAGACATTCTAGATCTAGTTTGAACATGGGCTGCTGTATGTGGGCTGTGCTACCTTGATGGCTTCAGGGACATCACTAACAGCTCCTGGGTCCAAGCGAACCAGACGGGTCACTTCATTTCCAATGGCTTCTGTATTCTTGAACCTACAGTGCACAGAGGGTTTGTGTTGGGTGCCTTACTAGCGGCTGCATTCCTCATCGCCACAGATGAGCCAGAGGGAAACACTCGGGGAGGGAATTAGACCAACACCATTTGACAGACATCTAAATGTAGGCAAGTAATACATTACATTTGAAAAGTTATTACAACATTTACAAGGAGGTGACAGGAGAATGCCGAAACTAGAGGCCACTCTGAGGGACATAGAAGCCTTGTCTTAAGATGGTTTAGTGGACAAATGTCCTTGCTGCCAACCTTCACACACACACACACACACACACACACACACACACACACACACACACACACACACACTTCTCCAAAGCAAAAACCAACCAAGCCAACCAATAAAAGGAAAAGGTAGACCATTCTTCAAAACCTCCCACAGTGCCCCCACCCCTGCAGCAGCCTATCTCTGGCCCAGCATCTTACTTCTGTCCTAATCCACAGGCTCCTTACTCAGTGGTGAGCAGGCAGACGGAAGACCGTACATGGTACGGCTCAGGCTAATGCAAGAGAAAGGCCCCATAAGCACTCTGCTTTGAAAGGATTAGAAGAACCAGAGTGCTGTTCCGGGCCTGAAGACCAGGCAGAAGCGATAGGAAAGCGGTGAACTTTGGCTTAAAGTTAAGGCGCCTGTATCTCTGGAGGCAGGGAAGAAGGCCGAGGGACCATATGGGAATATGTCGCGGGGCCTTTGCAGCCCATCTCACCTACTGTCAGGCTAAAGGTTTATTTCTGTCTGAGAGAATCACCTTATGGCTTGTCACCAGCTCTGTGTTCAGAGGAATGAGAAGATGCCTTCCTTTTGGTTTGCTGCTGCACAACATGTCAGTATTTCTTCCAGAGTGTTGCCCTGGAAAGCTATTTGTTCCAGTCTACTCTGGCTGGCTGGCTGAATGTATATGTGTGCGTGCGTGCGTGCGTGTGCGTGTGTGTGTGCGTGTGTGTGTGTGTGTGTGTGTGTGTGTGTGTGTGTGTAACAAATTTATGGTACACTAGGCAGCTAGCCACAGCAACAGCAGGAGTATGTGCTCTTAGCCTGAGTTGAAAGATAGCATTATTCAAATATAGCCCAAACTGTCCCAAATTGTCTCTGTGGACTACCTCCCAGGAGGGAAACCTTGACAAAGCACACTGTGACTCTTGCCAGTTTTTAAAAAAATAGTTCCCGGGATTGAATCGGGGCCTTGTGAGTGCTAGGGATGAGCTCTACCACAGTCATCCATGGTGGCTCTGACCCCTTCTTGGGCTCGGGATGCTGTGGCATCTCGCAGGAGCTGACGAGACCCTAACGGTCAGCGTCCCCGCGGCCTACCTGGCCGGCAGCTGCACAGCGAGGTGTGGAGAGATGCTCCAGGCGAGGTTCACGTTGTCCTTCCACTGCTTCTCGCTCAGGCTGATGTACTTGGACCTCCAGTTGGCGACGCTGGTCTCCCCGGCCTGGTCCAGCTCCAGCTCGGGGGCCGACAGCGGGTTGTACCAGGTGATGAGGCGCTCGATCTCGGTGGCCTGGGGGAGCAGTGCAGGTGTGCACTATAGTCTCTGCAGGGGTCACGTACTCCCCCTTCCCACACCCGGGTGTTCTGCTGTCACACAGCGGGAGTGCTGTGGCTCGGGTCTCACCAACAGTGACAGCAGCAGTGTCCTGCGCTTCATGTAGTACTTGTGCAGCTGGGAGCCCCGGTTGGTTTTCTTAGACATACCTGGGAAGCAGAGACGAGACACGGTCATTGTCCTTTCAGATCATTTCTCTGCTCTGACTTTTCTTCCAGTGGTGTTGGCACCTGTACTGTACCATCCCCAGTCTTTGCTGTTTTAGAAACTAGAAGATGCTGACGTTTAATGCTCTGCCATCTGAGTGTCCATCACTCCACTAGGGAGGGAACTTAAGATTAGCTTAAAAATGTAGGAACCACCTTATACCCTGACCAACCTGACTTTTTGGAGATGGTTGACATGCCACTGGAGAGGGGGTAAGTGTTGATCCAGCCCTGTGTAGCCTGTTGTCGAGAGCCCACAGTTATATCCAAGTTGCTTCGGGTGTCCTGGTTATCTGTGGACAAACACATTGAAGGCTCTGGGATGAGGTGGCTCAAGACATGGCATCACAAGAAGAGAGCTTGAGAGGTCTTGCTTTGTAAGCACAGGTACCTAAGGTTGACTTCCCTACAACCTACATTAAATAAGTTGGGTATGGTGGTGCACCCTTGTACTCCTGATGGAGAGATGGGCACAGAGGTGGCTCACTGGCCAGCCAACCCAGCCTGCTTGGTAAGTTCCAGGCCAGTGAAGGACCCTGTCCAGAAAAGAGAAGTCATCATAGAGCAGGGCACACACCTTTAATCCCAGCACTCGGGATGCAGAGGCAGGGATATCTTTGGGTTCAAGGCCAGCGTGGTCAGTCTACAGAGTGAGTTCTAAGTCAGCCTGAGCTACACAGGGAAACCCTGTCTTTGAGAACAGCAGCAGCAGCAGCAGCAGCAGCAGCAGCAGCAGCAGCAGCAGCAGCAGCAGCAGCAGCAGCAGCAGCAGCAGCAAAAAGACATCATAAAGAAACATGAGTTCTCAGCCATGGGAAGGCAACTGGTGCAGACCAGGCTTCTGTACAGCCCTGGGTTGGATGGGTGACCCTGAGGATAAGCCCCTTCAGACTGAATTTCCAAACACCCGTGAATTCTTTTATTCTAACCATTCTACATGGAAAATTTCCTAAAATTTGTCATAGTTCTAGATCTTTAAAATAGAATAAAACAAATACTATCAGTTACAAAAAAATTTTTATGTGTATGAATATTTTACAGGGATGTATGTATAGGTGTTTATGGAGGACAGAAAAGTGTTGTATTTCCTGTTACAGATGGTGGTGAGGTAGGAACTGAGCTCAGGACCTCTGGAAGAACAGTGCTCTTAGCCACTGAGCCATCTCTCCAGCCCGTCACAGGTTTTTTGTTTTGTTTTGTTTGTTTTTGTTTTTTGAGACAGGGTTTCTTTGTGTAACCCTGGCTGTCCTGGAACTCACTCTGTAGACTAGGCTGGCCTTGAACTCAGAAATCTGCCTGCCTCTGCCTCCCAAGTGCTGGGATTAAAGGTGTGTCCTCTCCCCCCACCCCATCCCTGCCCCCCGGCTTGTTTTGCTTTTGAGAAGCAGTGTCTTGTCCGCTGGCACTGTCCTGTCTGATACAGCAGACATCTGAGCACCCAGGGACAAACCACACACTTTGTTGGCTCTATTCTATATGGAACAAGAAAGAAAACTAGCTGTTAATGCTTTAACGCTTCTTTCCGTTTCTTGTGAGCGACTACTGCTGCAGATCTGCCTAGAAGAACCCATCCCTCACCTCTCTGTGTGGCTTGTCACCAGCTCTGTGTTCAGAGGAATGAGAAGACGCCTTCCTTTTGGTTTGCTGCTGCACAACATGTCAGTATTTCTTTCAGAGTGTTCTGTTTTTTGCCCTGGAAAGTTATTTCTCTCTCTCTCTCTCTCTCTCTCTCTCTCTCTCTCTCTCTCTCTCTCTCACACACACACACACACACACACACACACACACACACAAATTTCCTTTCAGACTTAACTCAGAAGTCACTGGTCCCAGTAAACTGTTTCCAGTGCCCAGTCTACTCTGGTTGGACCACGGCCTGTCCTTGAATCTCCTCTATTGATGTTCTCCACCTATCAGATGACAGTGGGCTATGCTGAATTCATCTGGATATACTGGCTTACTCAGTGGGCACCTGGGAAGTGAGCTGGTCCAGGGAGAACTTGTAAGAGTGCCCTGCACTTGCTGTCTGCATCCATGCAGGTTGGAGGAAAACTAACAGGCAAGCAAGTGATGGGTTTCCAACAACATAAGACATGGCCAAGATCAGGGCGCACTTGGGCCTTAACCGCTTTCGTGTGTGGCTCTTCTAAAAGCACTCACAAGCAACCCTCCTGCTGCGATGTCCCGGTTTCACTGCAACCCAGCAGCTGCTGTGCTGCTCAGGGCAATGCTCACCTGGGGGAACGAGCTGGCTGGCAGTCAGGTACTTCTTATCTGAGAACATTGCAGTCCAAAACTTAATCATTATGCTTATATCTTCACGCAGCCTCTTTTCTCCTTGAGTAGGGAACTTTGGCGGACAACTTCAAATAATCACAAGAGGGAAAGAGTTGAGTGTTTGGAGTCAGAGACTAGAAAATATTCATAAGGCAATGAGAACTAATGTAAAAATTCACTTTTTTTTTTTTTTTTTGAGGTTAGCCTGAAGCTCATCAACAGCAAGGGTGATGTCATTAACTCCCACAGGAAGTGAGGCTATCCTAGTAGCCCGGAACTGCCTACCCCATCACTACCCGATGCTCTCTGTCTAGCTTTCTCTACACAGCTCAGACTGCCTGTAACTCCATATAGATTCCTATATACTGCAGGGCAGCCTGATCACGACACTCTTGCCACACAGCCTCGACACGTATGTAGGCATGCCACCATAGACGGCTGGCACTTACAGCTTCTGGTGAGCTAGTGTGCTGTGACAGGTGACAACTTAGCTGTTTACATACATACAGCCATACACCTTATATCTGCAAAGACTCATGCAGCTGATATTTGCAGGCTTTTTTTTTTTTTTTTTTTTTTTGCAGCAACCATTTATATGACTAGGAAAAATAAAATTAATCTATTTTCCCTTAAGACAGGGCTTCTCTGCCCTGGCTGTCTTGGAACTTGCTCTATAGACCTGCATATGCCACCATGCTGGGAATATTTTTAAAGTTTTTTTTTCCTCCTGAGACAGGGTTTCTCTGTGTAGCCCTGGCTGTCCTGGAACGCACTCTGTACACCAGGCTGGCCTTGAACTCAGAGGTCTGCCTGCCTCTGCTTCCCTAGTATTGGGGTTAAAGAAAGCCTCACACATAGCTGGGGCTGCAGACATATGCCACTGTGCCTGTCTGATCTTAACTTAGACAAATGAAAAGACTAGAACCTAGAGTTAGAGGTTGTTCTGGCACCTGAAATGGGTGGCAGGAACTAAACGCAAGATCTCTGGGAGAGTAGCAGGTGCTCTTAACCGCTGAGCCATCTCTCTAGCCCTCCCTGCCCTTCTCTCTTACTTTCAATCTTTGTTTGACATGGATTAGTTATGGCTGCTGAGAGAAGCAGGGATAAGGGGTGATTACAGCAACATGGGCAATTAATTAGTTACAGCACCACTAAAGAAAATATCTGTCTTCCAGGAACTATTAACTACCTGAAGAGCCTCAGAATCAGGGCTTTGTGAGTCCCTGGCCCTAATCTCTTAAATTAATTCAACTCAAGGGACAATCTGCATGTATTCCATTTGGCTCCTCACTCTGAGTACATGCCTGACAATATTGCAATATAGTCATACAAGGACTAATGAATGAGGTTGGTAAGCAAGAACCAGGTAAACTATGTCCTCATGTAAGTAACTTCCTGGGAACAGCTGCTATAAGCTGGGTTGTAGTTGTTTCTGGGCATGTGCACAACACCGCTCGAGGTAGTACCTGAAATAGTCAAAGGCCGTTGAGTATATCTTCTCTCGAAGCACGTTTCGAATGGTTGCATTTGGAACCACATCAGCATGCAGGAGGGACAGCCCCAAGGTCAGCAGTCTGAGAGAGATCACAAGGTTGGAGCCCTGGCCAAGGACTGAGTCTCAAGGGGTATGTTTTCCTAAGCAAACCACAGAATCCCTGAATACAGACTCTAGAAACATTACCAGCATATCATCATTCCGCGTTCTCTCCCCACTGCCTCTCCACTCTCAGACAAAGTCTCAAGTATTCCAAGATGGCCCTTTTGGAGTTTTAGGGTAACTCTGAATTTCTGATCCCCTTGCCTATGTCTTTTAGGTGGCAAGATTATGGTGTGTTTAAAAAAAAAATCTATGCATGGGTAAAGGTGTTGTACAAGAAAGCTCTAACGTTAAAATTTAGATGACTAAAGTAAAAGATTTTCCTGTTCTACGATGCAGCTCAGCAGCTTAGCTCTTCTACGGATGGGCAGACTGACACATGCTGGGTAGAGCGCTCTGGATGAGCGCGTGGGGAGGTGCTTTGCAGAGTGCTTGTCTAGCTCTTCTACGGATGGGCAGACTGACACATGCTGGGTAGAGCACTCTGGATGAGCGCGTGGGGAGGTGCTTTGCAGAGTCCTTGTCTAGCATGCTTGATGTCCCCAGTTCCATCCCGACCACTGCATAGAATGGGCACGAGGAAACATTCTTGTACAAATAAGATAAAACATGCTTCATTTCTGTTGAGAGAAAAGCAAACGAACTCTCTGGTGTTCTGACTGGGCCGAGACTCCTTGGCTCACAAACAACCTGCAGTTCTGTCCCTATGGCTAATGCTATGATCTCATCCCACGGTGGAAAGGTGGTGGAGGGGTTGTCTTCCTAGTGTGTGGTTTCTGCTAACCAAGCCCCGAGCAGGGTACTATGCTGCATAGGTAGGAAGGCACTGTTCTGCTCTTGCCTTGCATGGAGCTTACACTGCTGGGGTAGGATGGAGGTCAGGAACCAAGTTGGTGGGTAAGACACAGTTCTCTGCACAGGGAAAAGCTAAGATATCCCACATAATCCAGTTGCAATGGGGTTTTTCTCAAGGGACAGAGCCCAGCTATGGCCGGACAGTGACCTGAACCCTGTGGAACAAGCATGTTCCCATGGAGCAAAAACGGGGTGACCCAGATTCTGGGGCAAGTAGCTCTAGAGGCTCAGGTAGTGGTGCTGCAGGGACATTGTGGAGCGTCAGGCTAGGCCTACGGCATGGTGCGATGTGAGTAGACTATAGCACAGCCACGTCAYGGAGGCTGTCTACAGCAGCAGCAGTGCAGATGCTAGCTTCTGCTGCACAGCCACGTCACGGAGGCTGTCTACAGCAGCAGTGCAGGTGCTAGCTAGCTTCTGCTGCTAACGAGTCCTAGGGGATGGCCTGTGGTGGGGAGCAGATCACAAATAGGCCTTTATCTACTCCAGGGAACTTTGGATACGAAAGGAAAAAAGAGAGGTCTGACCCACCATTGCAAGGGAACAGAGGACAGCCGAGAAAGGAGGAGGGTAAAGGGAGATTTCTGAGTGTATCTGGGAGGTCAGCTAACCCTGTGAGTGAGGGCTATTCCTTTGTGGTGGTGCAGGCAGAGGCAGAGAAGAAAATTCTGCTCATTTCTGTGATGGCTACATGCTACCAGAAAGCAACAACAGGAATAGTTTTCTATAACTTGTCCCTGTTGCCTTTACAAAGGTATCAGTCAGTGACAGACTAGGTATTAACAAGAGCACTGGCCCTTCCTGTAGGTGGTTGGAGAAGTGTAGTTCTAATGGGCTCTGAGGCCATGGTCTGGGGTTCCGGAAGAGACAGACAACAGCTGGTAGAAGCAAGAGCCTCTACCATGCGTGGGCAGATAAGTACACTGGTGCGAGCCAGTCCCTCACAGGCAACAACAGAGGCCATGGTTTTGTTTGTTTTGTTTTGTTTTTTGGATTTGGTTTTTTCGAGACAGGGTTTCTCTGTGTAGCCCTGGCTGTCCTAGAACTCACTCTGTAGACCAGGCTGGCCTTGAACTCAGAAGTCCGCCTGCCTCTACCTCCCAAGTGCTGGGATTACAGGTGTGTGCCACCACCGCCCGGCGGGAAGCCATGTTTTAGCCAGAAGGACTGTACTAGGGGACAGGGGTTGGGAAGCCTCTTAGCTAGCCAGAGGCTCATGGTCTCATGTCCTCTACAAGCTCTTGTTGATAGTTCTAGGACGGTGCCGTAGGATTCACTCTACACTGCACAGCAGCATCATAGGACATCACCATCTACCCCTGCGATGACTTACACATTACACACATGCCCCACATACCAGTAACAGGACACCCAGGCGCCCCAGATAAATAGAGCCCTCACTTGAAACGTGGTCCGATGGCCGCCACATGCCTGTTCATGCTCCCCCTGGCTCCGCCGATATTGAGGGACATGGAGCGCTGCAGCAGGCTTGAGAAGATCTCCACCTGGTCAGAACTACAGTACTTGGCAATTTCAAACCGCTGAACGAGGAACTGGGGAAAAGGTAAACAAACTGGGTATGTTGTCACCCATTCTCTCAGGTCAGGGCCCCTAGACTGGCTGGCGTGCTGAGCTGACCCAAGTGTCCCCACGGCTGTCCCTACAAAGCACAGCAGAGCTTGAGGGTGGGCACGTACATCGATCCAGATGTAGTGAGGTGTCACTTCAGGGGGACAAGGCCTTGGCTGACTTGCTTCTGATGCTGCCAGGGGGTCTGCTTCCTTCGTTTCCACAGAAAAGAGGCCGAACTTCTGCTCGACTGTCATGTGCCAGGCTCCCGCCATCTCCCGCATAAACTACACATTGGAGAGAAAGGTCAGCACTTACAGAGAGCAGAGGGTGGGCGGCTGCTTTGGTTTTGAATTCCTGAATAAAGCTCAACATGTAACTCATGCCTGTGACCCCAGTACTCAGCAGGCTGAGGCAGGAGGACTGTAATGAGTTCAAGTTCAGCCTGGGCTACATACAGAATGAGATGCTTTCTTAAAACAAACACAAAGTAAAACTGTACTGGATGAAATTAGAAGGCCAACAAAGTAAGAAACAGTACCACAGAGCCCCTGTCTCAGGGGGGCACTCACGTCTTTGGTATGCTCTGCAGCCTTTCCCACAATGACTATCAACACAACTCATGGGCCCAGCAGGGCAGGGAACAAGGTGCAGCACATCTGCCATGTACCTAACGCTGCGCAAGCTCTGTCCTGGTGAAGCCGGGAAAGAATTCTGAAAACTGCCTGTGTTAAGGAGGGCAAGGACCACATGCTGGATTTCCAAGCCACAAAGGCGGGCCTTCAATTAGCTTAGCAGATTTGAAAGTGGCCCAGGAAGTCCAAGGGAGTGGGGGAGCAGGCTGTGTCAAGATCGGAGTCATTCCCTTGGCCCAGCCAGACTGCTTTGAGCTAGAAGGGTTGCCCAGGTAAAGCCAAGTAGTGTTCTGGAAGAAGTGGGGGCTGAGCGGAGGAATGGTTACTATTTCGCCCTATAAAAGCACCAGCGATGCATGGGTTATGCAGGCTTTGGCTCCCTTTCCAGCACGTTCCGGCCTCTCGCAACCCATGGCTCAAGAGGCTGGGGATTATGAGCACTAAAGAGCAAGATGGGAGCCAGCCAGGCCAGGCTCAGGAGCAGCCCAGGCATGCTTTACGAAATGACACCTCTCTTCTGCTCTTCTCTCGATTCCTGAAGGCACAAATGCCACTGGGAGGCATGCGGGTGAAGACAAAGGACAGTCATGCTAAGGGTAGCAGTGTTACAGGTGGGGCTCAAGAATACCAAGGAAATATATATATATACCCTGCTTCTTTTGGAGTCTGGCTTCTGGCTACTGTTAGATGTATTTTTTATGGTAGAAGTTGGGGTACCAAATTGGTTGGTAGTATAGGAAACCCCAGAACTGATGGGACAAAGTGGCCAAGTAGAGGCTATACCCCAACTCATGTGTGTAAGATCCACTTCTATAATAGGCTTTCCCAGACTGTGGGAACAAACAAATGTGGATGGTCCAAGACGTAAGCGGCAGGCAGCATACTAAACCTGAGAAAGTCGTAGTATGGTGCACAGAAGGAAGGAGTTTTAGACAGAGTGGCCAGGGAATGCTGGTGGGATGGGAAGGAACATTGGACACAAGTCCTGGAGATGGCCAGCAGCGAGAGTCATCTAGGGAAAGGAAATGGGATGCAATTAGGCAGAAACAGCCTGGGAGAGCAGGAGCAACGGGATCTAGCAGAGTCACAGCAGGGCACGCGAGAAGGTAGAAGGCACAGAAGCAGGTGCAGGTGAGCTTCAGGTCCAGAATGAGTCTGTCAGTCTAAGTGAGGTGGGAAGAGCACGAAGAGGTCTGGGAACCGAGAGTCAGCCCAGTGCAGTCTTACTGCATGCTCCCACTGCATGGACACGGGGGAGTGTAGAAGCAGCGAGGCTCAGGGTGGAGTCTGAATGACGTGCTCCTGTAAGTCTTGGGCATGTGAATGCTTGGTCCCAGGTTAGTGGCTGTCTGGGGGGAGTAGAGGTGTGTCACTAGGGGAGAGTTTTTGGGTTCGCGTTTGAACAGGTCTCCAGTGGCAGCACTGCTTAGGGCGTTGTGAGTGTGCTGCTCCATTCTAGTGTCCTCAGCTACACACTCTGGCACCTGCTGCCACGCCTCTGTCACTCACAGACTTGCCCTCTGGAATCATCAGCTAAAATAAAAACTTGTTGTACAAGTTTAGCCATGGCGTCTTATCACCGCAGGAGAACGTAACTGACACACTGGGGCTGCCCTCAGGTCAGGGGAGAGACAAAGGAGGCCAGGGCCTCAGATGGAGCTGGAATGCTGGGGTGTGACCAATTTTAAAGGTAAAAAGATAAAGCTAGGGCTGGGGAGATGGCTCAGTGGTTAAGAGCACTGACTGCTCTTCCAGAGGTCCTGAGTTCAATTCCCAGCAACTACATGGTGGCTCACAACCATCTGTAATAGGATCTGATGAGCTCTTCTGGTGTGTCTGAAGACAGTGACAGTGTGCTCTTATAAGTAAAAATAAATAAACCTTTAAAAAAAAGATAAAGCTAATAGGGTATGTTCTGGACCATTTTAGGAAGTGTAAGATGTCAGTAGCAGCCTGGTCTACACAAAGATAAGACAGGTACAGCATTGTCAATGATGTGGTGTCCAAAACAGGAAGCGGCTGGACCTCTACAGCCCAGGCTTTTCTGTGGTGCCATGAACCGAACCGAGGACCTCACATGCCAGTAGGTGTTCTTTCACTAAGCTATATACTTAGATAGATGGTTTTCAACCAAATTAAAAAAATATATTTGATGTGTATGAGTGCTTTGCCTATATGTGTATCTGGGCATCATATGCATGTTGGTACTGTCAACCAAACCCAGGTAAGGACAGCAAATACTCTTAGCTGCTAAGCCATCTTTCCAGACCCCTTTCTACCTTTTGAGATGTCTCAGTAAATTGTTCAGGTGGGATTGAATGTTGGATCTTCCGGACGCTGAGTTTGGCCCCACCAGTGGGTGTTCGTCAGCTAAGCACACGGTGCCTGTGGCAGGGGACTGGCAGTGCCAGGAATGCAGGTGCTGGCAGTGCTTACGTGATGGTGATGCTGGCCCGGCAGGCAGAAGGAATGCTGGGGCACACTTGCTGAGGGGTCCTGCTGAGCCCACCCTACCTACTTTTTTTTAAGACAAGGATTTACTGTGTAACTCTGGCTGGCCTGGAACTCACAGTCGCCCTCCCAGTGCTGGGCTTAAGGGTATTACCACCATGCTCAGCCATGAAGCTTCCCTGGAAAGGAGAATCCGTAAGAACAGTTACATTCCCACACAGGTACTTTTAGGACCCACAGCCTGGGGCAGCTCCACCATCCTTGCCACTAAGACTCCTTAGTGCTTCAAACCACCCACCCTGAAGACAGACTGGAAGTTCAGATATTCAAGGGTATCTGGAATCCAAGATGCAGCATGAGGGTTGACAACAGTGGTCATGACCGCTGCTCTACCCTGTGAAGTTAATCAGTTCTAATTTTCTGTGGCTAGGCTCTGTGTGAGGGCTGTGTGGAAGGCAAGCCGACACAAGCAGGGAAGAGACCTTCCCTCAGAACCAAGTAGGCACAGTACAAAGAATGCATGGGTGGGGCTGGAGAGGTGTTTACGGGTTAATATCACAGGTTGCTATTCCAGGGCTCCTGGGTTCTGTTCTACACACCCAGGTTAGCTCCCAGCCATCTCTAACTTCAATTCCAAGGATCTGATGTCCTCTTTAGACCTCCTTACATACAAGACACACATGAGGTACACAGACATATGTGCAGGTAAAATAACTATATATATAAAATAAACAAAATTAACTTGTAAAAATACTGCATAAAAATTCCTTTAGACTATGATACATAAGCTGTACATACATGAATATGTATCTTACATATGGCACTTGTTTCCCATAAAATGTATTTTATTATCTACACACAAATATTCCATTATTTGAAGGGAAAAAAAATCCACAATTAGCTTCTGTACTAATCATGTCAGATAAGTGATACTCAACAGTATAATCTTTTTTTGTTGTTGTTTTTGTTTTTGTTTTTGTTTTTCGAGACAGGGTTTCTCTGTGTAGCCCTGGCTGTCCTGGAACTCACTCTGTAGACCAGGCTGGCCTCGAACTCAGAAATCCGCCTGCCTCTGCCTCCCAAGTGCTGGGATTAAAGGCGTGCGCCACCGCCGCCCGGCTCAACAGTAATCTTGCCTGGAGGCTCCATGAAAAAGTGATTGTAGAAGCACAGACCTAGGGTAAAATGGCTGATTCCATAATGAGCAAGTCTAGAGAGCGATTGCCCCCTGTCAGCTCTGACTGGCGTCGGCAGGTCTGTAACAGACGGCGCTCCAGCCTCACAAGACACTGCTCTCCGCTCCAAGCCTCCCATATACAGTCTGTGTCAGCCACACCAATGTCATTGTACCTTTCGCCACAAGCAGCGTTCTTTATGGAGACCAGAGCTTACAAGGGTGACAGTGTCCAGGTCACAGTACTCACTGGTGGCAAAGCCAGAATGCCTGTCTCCCATGGCAGTCCCACCCGCCCGCCCACAGAGCTGAGCAGGGCGGGGTCCTACCGGCACTTCCACTCCGTTCTTGCCGGCCAGCAGCCACTCCCAGCAGGCCAGCGCCGTCTCCATGCCGTGCTCATTGAACATGCGGAGGGGACCCCAGCACAGGTGATGGAGGAGCTGTGGGTCACAATCTGGAACACACACACATTAGTCAAAGGCTCCTGCTCTGGCAGGGACTGATGGGGGCCAGTCCTATCTAGGGTCAATAATGCCTTTTATTTAAAGCTAGCTGGTCAGAGATTTCTACTAGCAGAATGCCTGTTCCTTCTTTGACAGAATTCTAGGTTATCAAGGATTTCTAAGCAAACATCCACTTAGAAAGTGCATGGGCCTTGTGTGTATTACCTTTGCTGCTAATGAGCATTGCCGTCAATTTGAACATGGCTTGTGTATAGTGCTGAGGATGACTGTGGTCCAAAGCTGTAATCAGGTCCTGGACCATCATTTTGTTCAGGTCAGACATCTGGCCTGTGGCACCTGAGAACCGAATCATTCCATGTACCTGTGAAGAAGTCCACTTATTAGCAGCTGAGCACTGAGACCGGCACACAACTGTGACCCTGGCTACCAGCTCCCCCAGCTCACAATAGGATTGGCTAGACCAGCGCTCACTTCAGGGGGCTGTTACTGAGCATTTCTCCAGGAAATATATGCTGGCATTTTTACCAACTCCGATTCTTGAAGATGGAGACATATTCTCCATCTTCAGTGTACACAGTGTTAAGCCAGGACAAGGTTTACGAACGTAAGCTAGATAAACAAACTTCCTTCAGAGTCAATTAAAGATTCAAACAACAAAACTGGCTTCACTATCTTTTCATATAAACTTTTCCCCCCAGGAAGCGTTTCTTTCTTCCTTCCTTCCTTTCTTCCTCTCTTCCTCCCTCCCTCCCTCTCTCCCTCTCCCTCTTGGTTTTTCGAGACAGGGTTTCTTTGTATAGCCCTGGCTGTCCTGACTCACTCTGTAGACCAGGCTGGCCTCGAACTCAGAAATCCACCTGCCTCTGCCTCCCAAGTGCTGGGATTACAGGCCACCACCGCCCGGCTCAAGCATTACTTTCTTATTTATATACTTGGCTATACAGTAGATATGACTCTTCCCAAAAAATAAACCCAGGCCCAAAGGCAGACTTTCTGCTTCCACAGTATCATTCCAAATGACATAGAATCAGTTCTCTCTGCAGTTCTTGGCACGAGGGTAGCCTATGTTGAGGACAAGACTCACAGAAGGGCAGCCACTGATGTGAGCAGAAGCAGTGATCAGGGGAGTGACCCTGCCCTCAGAAGACTCTGAGAAATTTCCCGACATTTCAGTCTCCACCTTCAGTGTCAACCAGAGAGTTGAATGTGTGGAAGAGAAAACTGGAATCAGGCAGGGGAGTGATTTGGTTAGCCTGGAATCAATGCTGTGAGTGAAAGCCCTCTGTGTGGAGCCAGCAAACACGGCTCTTGAGCCCACTTCTGACAAGTTATTTAACCTCAGGAGCTGTGTTTCTTTACCTGTAAGACTAGAATATTGGCACATATATTCAAGTGTCCAGGAGAATGCATGGCATTCCACATGTCAGCTACCATGGAACAAAATGCCCTGGCATGTCTGAGTGTGCCCAATTATATCACTTTCTTGCACAGGTGCTAAGTATCTGTCATAAATGCCCTGAAATGTGACACTGAGTGCTGGCACCTAGGCTCAAGTCAACTGAAATGAGTAAATTCCTCATCACCCAGATTCCTCCTTCACATTCTGCTATGAAGTAGCTAAATAGTATGAAGTCAAGATGCACAGAACAGCTCTGCATAGGGCATGAGAAGTACCTCGCCGGCATATCGGTTGCGCAAATTCAAGGATGCCATGAAGTTGGAGTAGTCTTTCTTCACACAGGCTGGGCGCTCAGTTAGCTGAGTTGCCTATAGACAGGTACAGAGAGCTGTTTTAGATGCTTGAAATGTATTTTTCCTATGTTTAACCAAAGCCCTGGTAAGACATCAAGCTCTGATACAAACCATTCAATCTTCAGAGTGCCAAGCTAACATGACCACTAGACACTTGCATGCCTCATGGAAAAATTTATTTTTTCCTGAGACAGGGTTTCTTTGTGTATCCCTGGCTATCCTGGAACTCATACTGTAGACCAGGCTGGCCTCGAACTCAGAGATCTGCCTGCTTTCTGCCTTCCAAGTGCGGGGATTAAAGGTGTGTGCCACTACACATAAATACTCTGGTCTCCACATATGTGTAGGAGGGATATCTCTTTTAAGAATGTGGAGTTGGGGACTATAGATCAGAGGCGTCTTAGTCAGGATTTCAAGTACAACAACAATCAAACTGAGCAAAAAGCATCCTTTCCTATTTATGAAGAATCTACTCAGCTGGATGTAGTGGCCCACACCTTTGATCCTAGCACTTGGGAGTCAGACACAGATGGATCTCCTTGAGTTTGAGCCCAGCCTGACAAGCCAGTGTTTCATAATGAGATATTCTAAAACAAACCAAAACCAAAACCAACCAACCAAACAAAAAATACACAGCAATACCACCACAAATGTCTTCTCCTTACTTATAACCTGTAACTTTCTAGGATAAAGATGAAAACCCTTCCAGCAAAACAGGCCCTTGCAAGCTAGCTGGCTAGTACTTAGAAAGAGCACTTGGCTTTATAGAAAGAGCACTTGGCTTTAAGCCTGACCTCTGCTCAAATGTTCTCCAAGCGGTGGAGAGCTCAAGGCTGGGGATCCAATCCTGAAACAGGACACTAAGTTGGAGAAGATCTTGGAAACAAGAGAAGGGAAACAAAGAAGCCCCGCACTCGGGGTCTGGCTGAAGCATTGGCCAGCACTAGAGCAAGGATTCCAGCACAGTGTGCTACTAGCTGGAGCCCTTCTCCCTTCCTAGGCATGAGCCTGCAGTTTTCTGGGCTTCTCAGCAGAGATGAGCTGCCCCAGCAGCTTCCACCTGCATTAGCATATGGCGAGTGGAAGCTCAAGGTGTCCCTGCAGCGTCTCACTCACTTCCCTTACCCAGTGAGAGAGAAGGGTCAGAGTCTCTCAGCAATCCTGAGACGTAAGGTGAGAGCCATCAGTGCTAACGCCTGGTGCAAACTGTACCTACACGTGGATATGCCGTCCAACGAGTACTTAAACACATCTTTTAATACCTAAGGGCCACACAATGAGGCACTGTTCCAAACCAAACCAAACCAAACCAAACCAAACCAAACCAAACCAAACCAAACCAAACCAGACCAGACCAACTTTGATACAATTGCTAAAGCTGCTTCAATTCTACTGGTAGTCCAGAAATCCCTTTTAGCAGCAAAGCTACAAATCCTGGCTTGGTCTGAGCTGAGGACTATAAAATTTTAGGGATTTCTTCAGCCTGAGAAAGGTAGCAATGTAGAGCGTGTCTCTGTCCTCTAACTGCTGACCATCTACTGTGCAGAAAGGCAAGTGACAACTAGCTGTGCGTGGTCCAATTGGCCACATTTGCCAAGGCCAGTGTCTTCAGAGGAAGTTCAGTAACACTGAGGTACAAGCTCCAGGGCGACAGAGCCACGGCCCTCCCGGGAGCGGCTCGGGCCCTTCACCAGGTGTTTTTCTCTTGGCTGGGTGATGAAGACCTTATGTCTCCACATAGAACATTCCATAGCCCACCTACAGTCCACTCAGAGGGCAGAGCACAACGCACATCTGGCAGTATTCTGGGTTTGTACTGAGTAAGTAAGTGTGGGGGCGGGTAGAGTGAAGCGGCCTCTGCTGCAAGGCCAGCCTATGCAGCTAATGAGGTCAGCACCTCATCAGCTGCTGTGTCTGTCCCAGCCTGACTTAAATCCCAGCCTAATTTAACTGTGAAAGTACTGCTTTTGAACCTAAATTAATCTTAAACAAAACAGATAAAGCTGGGGGGCCCATATATGTATTTGAGCACCTGCAGGAAATAGAATCATGAAGTCCAGAACTTCCAGACCAGCAGTTCTCAACTTGTAGGTTGTGACCCCTTTGGGGGCCACATATCAGATATCCTGCATATCAGATATTTACATTACAATCATAACAAGAGCAAAGCCACAGTTACGAAGTAGCAACAAAATAACTTTATGGTTGGGGGTCACTAAAACATTAGAACTACATTAAAGGGTCCCAGCATTAGGAAGGTAGATTCCAGACAAATTTGACTATGATATAATGCTGTGTATGTCTGAGAAGCCAGTTTCTTTCCTTTGTATAGATACTAGAAAGTCACATTTCATCAATGTATCAAATTTTACCTTTAAAAATCTACATATTTCAAACCTTAAGCACAACAGGGAAATGCCTGTTTGGATGGGCACTTCTTCTGGACCCTCATCAATCCCCATCTGTCAACAGATACCCTATGAACCTCATAAATGTACGGGGTACGGGAGCTGAGGGGTGAGTCCTTCACCCTTTCACAGATTAGAGGCTCACTGTTCCGTGGGATATTTGCACATACCCCAAGAGTTGTGTTCTGCTTGTTGTAGCCGGCAAAGTGAAGGATGCTCTCCGTGGCCATGGCCAATCCTGTGTGCTGAGATAATCCTGACACCCAGTTCTGATGCTTGTTCAGATACTCCTGAAATGAAAGAAAACAAGCTACTTCATTAACGTAAAGGAAAAGGCTAGAAGCATCGAGCAGCAGCTCAGATACCAGGTTTCAGCAGGATCTTCCCTGATTTGCCAACCATGGGACCATGAAGGAATCAAATGCTTTTCATTTATAAAGGAGGAGGAGGCCCTGATCTTTGAGTGGCGGTAACGCAGTTGGCAGGTCTTGTTATATTCTATTTTCTTTTCTTTTTTCTTAAATATTAATGATTTGGCAAAAGAAAAAAAATCCGAAGAATTCCAGTGGATAAATATTAAAACTACACAGTGTCAAAGAGTGGCCTTTATAACTAGGCGTAGCTTTGTCCTCTTCTGTGCATGAATCTGGGTCCAGGTTGGCTGGGAAACCCCTTTTCCAGCATTACTCAATCCTTGCTGATCAACCCGTTTGCGGATGGTAATCCTAGGCACAGGCCAGGGCTTCTTCCTCAGTGCATTTTAAACTGACTCTAAGTCTCTCAGGGCCAGCTGCTTTGCCCTTCTTGGGCTTCACCAAGAGGAATACTTTTTAAAATAGCGCTCCCTTGAGGCAAGTGTGGTGAAACAGGCCTTTAATCCCCAGCACCCGGGAGGCAGAGGCAGGTGGATCACTATGACTTCAAGAAAAGTATGGTGTCTACATGGTGAGTTCCAGGACAGCCAGGGGTATATAGAGAAATCCTGTCTTGAAAAGCAAAAATAAATGAACGAAATTAGCTCCCCCTTACATGCTCTCCTGAGGTCACACAGGCTCCCCTCTGCAGGCTGCTCCCTTAACTAAGGTTCTTTCTTTCTAGTGGTACCTTTTTTTTTTTTTTTTTTTTTTTTTTTTTTTTTTTTTTTTTTTATTTTTTTTTTTTTTTTTTTTTTTTTTTTTTTTAAATTTTTGATTCCTTTTAAGACAACTTTTCCCTTCTATATTCTCTGACATTTTGTTCTCTTTGCAAGCCAGAACTTTAGTCTGAAGAAATGCAGATATATGTATGTACATAGCCTAGACAGAACTTCACTGAGACTCAAATCTTTGACTGTCTGCTCTGCTCACGGGCCTTTATCAAGGCCCTGCCTCCACTAAGGTGCACATAATGCACCAAGCCTATCACAGGGTGGCCTGTGACACTGTCCCTGACCCCCATTTTGCCCCAACTTACTTTGCAAGCAGCCACAATCCTCCCTCAGCCACAACACCTTATAGCAGTCAGAGCCAGGTCCACTAACCTGACAAGCATACTCACCCCGAAAGGTATGTCCAACAGATAACCCTGAGTTTATCACTACTTATATTATCACTACTTTTTTGATATTTGTAGAAAGTACCTGTAGGTGGGACTTAGTGACCGTG
Source organism: Apodemus speciosus (assembly GCA_002335545.1). Lineage (NCBI taxonomy): Eukaryota > Metazoa > Chordata > Mammalia > Rodentia > Muridae > Apodemus > Apodemus speciosus. The sequence continues at coordinate 415,403 of BDUI01000013.1, forward strand.
GGTGCCCACTTCATAGCTTCCTGTAGGATCATTCCACAGCGCGCAGCAAAGTCTTTCACGATGCTCTGGAAGTTGGAAAACCTGAAGTCAGCCTATCTAGGTTGCAGTGACTGCCACAGACTAAACTGTGTCTTCTTCAAAGTCTTAGGTTAAAGCCCTGATCCTCAGAAACTCAAAATGAGATTGTACTTGGATGGGCTTGAAAGAGGTGACTGAGTTAAAGGCCACTGGGGGAAAGCCTAGCCTAATGCAGATGGTATACCTGTGTGAGGGAGAAATGTGGAAACATGAGGGAGCCCCTCAGAGGGAAGACCACACGAGAACACAGTGAGAAGGATCCTGCATCCCAAGGAGAGTGATCTCAGAAGACTCCCCTGCTAAGGCTTTGTTCTTGGACGTTTTCTCCCCATCATTGTAAGAAAATTTCTTTCCTTAAGACACTAGTCTAAGGTAACGGATATGGAAGCTTTATCAGTGACCATGCACTAACACCAAAGCTTCAGGGCACAGGGCTTCTGAGTTCACTATAGTCTGTGGTTCTTGCAGAAGGCTGTGTGGCAGCTCCAACGTCATAAATAGTCTAACTTTTTTTTAAGATGTATGTATGTACGTATGTATGTATGTATGTATGTATGTATATATATGTAAGTACACTGTAGCTGTCTTCAGACACACCAGAAGAGGGCATCAGATCTTATTACAGATGTTTGTGAGCCACCATGTGGTTGGTGGGATTTGAACTCAGGACTTTTGGAAGAGCAACAGGGCAGTGTACTCACATACATAAAATAAATAAATCTTAGAAAGAGAGAGAGAGAGAGAGAGAGAGAGAGAGAGAGAGAGAGAGAGA
>BDUI01000013.1:416347-430232 GCA_002335545.1 Apodemus speciosus
GTCCTGGAACTCACTCTGTAGACCAGGCTGGCCTCGAACTCAGAAATCCGCCTGCCTCTGCCTCCCAAGTGCTGGGATTAAAGGCGTGCGCCACCAATGCCCGGCTTACCATTCTGTTCTACAATGACCAAGCTGGCATGCTTCAGGTACTGAACTGTACAAACCACGCTCGCTCAATGCATGTCTGAGGGGCTGAGAGCTGACTCATAGCTAGAAATGCCTCTGACAGCTAGAGCAGTAATGTTTTAGCAGTCAGGGACACTGAGTGGGAAGTCATAGGCCTGGAACACAGACAGGCTCAGGAATTCAGGAGCTCCCCCTGCAGTAGGACAGTGCCTGGGGTCTCAGGGACCTACGGTATGTTGAACACCTATCTTGACATCCTCTGGGAAGCCCTCACTCTAGGGGACCAGGTGGGACTTACCTCCCGGGCTTCATATGTGTCAGGAACCGTGATCCGATAGGGGGCATCAGGAATGTCATAGTAAGGCTGGTCCTTGTGAATATCCTAGAAACGACAACAGACCCCAAGCCCTCAAGGCTGCTTCTGTCAAGCATGTGACACAGTCAACAGTGTCACATGCCCCTCATGGACTCCCAAACTTGCTACAGTCTAGCAAGAGACATCAGGAAACAGTTTGGGTGCCCCGTCCATTGAGCACATGTGCATAAGTGAGGCAGGCTCAGGGGTGTCACTGGAGTCATCCAGCACAGCGGGAAGCTCACGCGCTAGGGCCTGCACTGGGACACTCACGGCACTCAGCGACAGTGACAGGGTCTGCAGGATGTCCAGCATGGTCTTCAGCACAGCCCCGCTCCAGAGCAAGTGCGGAAACCTACAGCAGAAAGGGCTCTCAGGGCGGAGGGGATGGACTTTCTAGGAGCCTCCCCTGCACAGGCATGAGCCCATGGAGACACAGCACCTCTCTCTCCACAGTGAGGTACATGGAGCCTGGTCAGAAATGTTCTCAGGTCCAACCCATTCTACTGAGAGCAAATACAGGCCACGCCCCTCCTTTCCCCAGTATTTCTCACATTGTGGCACCAACAGGAAACAAGAGTATTGGAATGAAGCAAAGCAGTGGAATGAAGGGACAGGCCGGGCTGCCGGTCCATGGACTGGAAGGACACTGCCTTGTGTGGTAATCAGCTTACACGTGGCCTGACTTGGGTGTACGCCATATGTGCACGGCTTGGTCCTTGTGAGTACACTAGCTGGCTCCTGGCCTGGCCTCAGGAGGCTGAAGGCAGGCTGTGTGCTAATTTGGCCTTTATACTTCAGCGGCTACCCAGCTTACCTTCTGAAAGGTGCCATGTCTAAGCCCACTGTGTCTCTTAGCACAAGCAATGGAAAAATACAAGTGCAAGCCTTTATTCTGAGAAACTCATAGGATCCTTACTCTCCTGGGGGACTTCTAGCTGAATCCGGGTTAGGAGATAGTGAGCCAATGGCTCAGAATGAGCGTTTCTAGGCTAAAATGTAGGCTGTAACAAACTCATGGACATTCTTCAGGGAGCTGCACCACCCCTGAATTTTTGTTCTGACTTTGTTATTTTCTGGGCTGATGATGTAACGGGGTTTTTCTGTGTTCCAAGCTATCAACATTTACATGCACACAAAGCATGAGAGAGAGATCAGACTTACTTGTCCACCAGACCAGACAGGTACTTGTCAGCCACTCTCCTTATCCTCTTATGGATATGGTTGAAGTTCACCAGCAGAAACTGGGCGTGCCGCTCCAGCTCCTCTTCATTCTCCTTGGTCTTAGCCTAGAGTGAGAAGACAGGTATCACTGGGCTCCCCCGTGTGCCTCCAGTAGGCACCGCTGGCACCCGCTGGCACCCAGGCAGGCTTACTTTCTCTGCCATCATGTTCAGAAAGGCGTCAAACACTTTGTCAGCAACAGCAATGACACACTGCATCATCCCTGCAATGAGCGAGGTCCCAGGGGTTAGGACAGTCAGAGTGACCAGCAAGCTCAGTTCCAGACATCAGGCACAGGCACAAAAGTCACCAACAATCTCAGACGACAGAGCTGCAGAGTGGGACACCAGCCACAGCCAGCCTGCATCTGTCAGAAGCAGGGAACCTGGCGCCATACAACCACTAGGCTCTCCCACTCCTGTCCCATTCCTGTTCCTGAAGCGAATACTGGACACCATACAGAATTTCCTCACATCCCTTTGTCTCTTCTAACTGTGTTGATCCCTCAGTCTGTTCTTGGACCTCATGACCTTGATACCTTAGGGACACAGTTAATTTATAGAAGGTTTTTCAATGTAGCTGTCTGGAACCTGTTCATTAGGGTAGGATTCAGGGGACTTGGAGGGAATGCTGGAAGTGATACACGATTCATTCTCATTTTCCCTCTTCTCTTCTCCTCCTCCCCTCTCCTCTTCCTCCTCCTTCTTCTCTCCCCCTCTCTCCCCCATCCCCCAAAACACCAGGTTTCTTGCTTCTCATGTGTAGCCCAGGCTAGACTTGAACTCGTGGCCATACTCTGACCTGAGACTTCTGGGTGCTGGAATGAGAGATGTGCGCTGGTATACCTGTTTCTATTCTCTCATCATAGCAGGGGCTGTGGCATCTACAATAAGTTATGTTTGTTAAAGATTTATTTATTTATTTATTTATTTATTTATTTATTTATTTATTTATTATATGTAAGTACACTGTAGCCGTCTTCAGACACTCCAGGAGAGAGTCAGATCTCATTATGATGGTTGTGAGCCAATATGTCGTTGCTGGGATTTGAACTCAGGACCTTCGGAAGAGCAGTCAGTGCTCTTAACCACTGAGTCATCTCTCCAGCCCCCTACAGTAAGTTATTTTATAAAAATACTGATGTGAGTATGTCTCTGGGTTTCTGTGCATGTGTATGTACTAGTGCTCATAAAGGCCAGAAGGGGCACTGGACTCCTTGGAGCTAGCCGTGTTACACGGATCTGCCTGATATGGGTGCTGGGACCAAATACCAGCAGTTCTCTTAATTGCCGAGTCATCTTTCTAGCCCCCAAACTGAAAGTCATTTAAGGGCTGACATGACTTTCAAAACCTTTCCGATATCAGAACCTGTCCTGGCAAAAGCCCACCTGTAATATTGGTACTCAGGTGGTGAAGGCAGGGTCACAAGTTCAAGTCTAACCTGAGCTATACGACCCTGTTCAAAGGGAAAACAAACCCAGGCAGGCCTCTCGGGAGGCAGAGGCAGGGGAGTCTCTTGAGTTTGAGGCCAGTCTAATCTACAGAGTGAGTTCCAGAAGAGCCAGGACTACAGAGAGAAACCCTGCCTTGAAAAATCAAAGGGGGTTTGGGGGTTGGTGGTGGCTGGAGAGATGGCTCAGCAGTTAAGAGCACTGATTGCTCTTCCAGAGGCCCCGAGTTCAATTCCCAACAACCACATGGTGGCTCACAACCATCTGTAAGGGGATCTGATGTACTCTTCTGGTGTGTCTGAAGACAGTTAAAGTGTACTCACATACATACATACATACACACACACACACACACATATATACATACATACATACAATAAATCTTTAAAAAAAGAAAGAAAGAAAGAAAGAAAGAAAGAAAGAAAGAGCAAAGGAAGGGAAAAAAAGAAAACCTAAACTAAGTAAACGTATACAATGCACATATATACATGCCTACATATACAACACTCACAACACTCACAAAGTAAGAATAAATTGAAAATCATATGAGCTATTTAAATAATATTTACATTGTACTGGGTAATCTAAGAAATACAAAATGACTAACAACATACCTGCAGATGTGTGTAGCCTCTATGCAAACCCTATGCCATTTTATAAAAGGGTAAGTCCAAATGAAGTCTATTTTTGTTCTACATTTAATACTAAACTTTACTCTTTTTACAACATCATTGATTCATATCATTTATAATGCCAACTCATTTCAATTAAACAAAGTTACAAAAAAATACTATTTAAATTCAAATTATTCTAACTTGTTCAAGAGTCTGTTTAATTGGTTCCTCGATCCTCTCAGCAAAAGAAAGATGCTTCACATCCATAAGTGGCCATCCAAGGAGCCTTGGCATTTTTTTTTAGCAGAAGACAGTATTAGAGACTGGTGTCTGGACATTGGCCTGCTTGCACAGAGTAAGTGAATTGTTTTGGGTCTTTGCAGAGTAACAAAATCGGAAGGATGTGTTTTTTTTTTTTTAATTAAATTAAATTTCTTTTTGTGGTTCTTGGAATTGAGTCTAGGGTCCCATACACGCCCTCTCTCATTGAGTTTCATCCCCATAACCTCCCTTTGTGTATGTGTTGTGTGTGCTTGTCTGTATACCTGTGTGGAGGTACACTTTGAATGTGCACATCGAGACACCAGAAGAGGACACTGGGTGTTTTTTCCACTATTTATCTCACTACACCTGAAGCTGTTTTGGTTAGGATGCTGGCCGGGGGGCGCATGGGTCCAGCTGACACACAGCATTTTCAGCTTTTACAAGAGTGCTGGGGACTTGAGCTTGGATCTTTACAGCAAGCACCCTTTCTTACCTACTGAGAAATCTTCCCAGCCCTCTTTTTGCTTTTTTTGAATCTCTAAGTTAGAGTTTGCCCTGAATTTGCAATTATCCTGCTTTAGCCTCCCAAGGAGCCTGGATGCCTACGCAGCCATCTGACAGCTTCTCTGGTATCCTGCTCTGCCCCTGAACTCCTTATGTCGCCGAGATGACCCTGAACTTCTGATCCTCCTGCCTCCACAACCAAGTGCTTGGATAACAGGGAACACTAGTACACCAGGAACTCAACACAGGGCTTTAGACCCACTAGGGAAGCACTCTACCCACTCAACTATAACCCGGACTACCCTGGATTATTTAAAAAAAAAAAAAAAAGGGGTCTTTGGGGGACCGGAGAGATGGCTCAGTGGTTAATAGCACTGGCTGCTCTTCCAGAGGACCCAGGTTCCATTCCTAGCACCCACAGGGCAGCTAACGACTGTCTGTAACTTCAGTTCCAGGAGATTCGACATCCTCACACAGGCATACATGCAGGCAAAATAGGATATAAAATAAAAACAAATCATTTTTAAAATGGGAAAACGTATTTTACATTTATTATTTATTCTGTGTGCACATGTGCACTTATAGTTCACAGTGCACATGGATTTTAAGTGTCAGGAGACAATTTACAGAGTCTCTCCTTCCACCACAAAGGTCCCACGGATCAAACTTGGGCTGTCAGGCACACACATACCTTTATCTGCTGAGCCATCTTGATGGTCCTACCTTGCCTTATTTTTAAGGTTATATATTTTATGAAGATACTTCCAATGGAGTATGTAACATCATAAAACTATTTTCTCTATGTGAACAGAAAATAGGAAATATTTTTCTTTTTCCTACTTAAGTTCAATTTGTCATTATCATGAAAGTATTGTAATAATGAGCTTACCAGATTTGTCTTTCTGAATAGCTTTATCCTCAAAGTAGCAGAACATTACCTGGAAGCGATCTGGATCTGTAGAACGCAGTACCCTAACAAAAAGAGCAGCACTGAACACATTTCACAAACATAGAACCCTCCCTTCCTCATCAGAGACCTGGCACTGCTCTGAACTGGTCGGGCTTACAGGACAGCATCTCTGCTGTTTACAGGAGCACATACTCATTTGGACTTTCTACAGGCTGATGTATACCGTTTAGTAACATAGTACTATCTCGTTCAATCCACTAATTACACCATTAGTGACATAGTGGTGTAATTACATGACATAGAGGTTACATGCGCCAAGGCTTTTTTCTTCTTGGTTTTCTGGGACAGGGTTTCTCTATGTAGCCCCGGCTGTCCTGGAACTCACTGTGTAGACCAGGCAAGCCTAGAACTCACAGAGATCCATCTGCCTCTGCCTCCCGAGTGCTGGGATTAAAGTCATGTGCTACCATGCCTACCCTGAGACTACATTCAGGATTTCTTTACCTTTGGCATACTGTATGCCATTCTGGGGTTCCGTTTGCATGTGTGTGTGTGTGCTGTACGAGTGGGTGCCTGCCGAGGCTGGAGTCAGAGGGACTGTAAACTGCATTATGTGGGTGCTGGGAACCATGGCAAGTCCTGGGATCACTATGCCATGTGCCCAGCTCCTTCTTCATTTCTGTGTCGTGGTCTCACGCAGCTCAGGCTGGTCTCAGACTCAGACCAGCCCTTCTGCCCAGGCTTCACCAGTACTGGTATTTCCCTTTGCCTTTATGATAATAAATACCTATCTGGGCCAGCCTGACACCCTGAGTTTGATGACTAGGACCCAATGGTAGGAGAGGGCTGATCTTACAGATGACCTCAGAACCCCTGTTCCATGCTGGCATCCACGTGCTACAGTCATATACATGTATAATAAACAGAATGTAAGAAGACAAAAAACAAAATGCCTATAACCTTTAGGGAAAGGGAAGAAAAGGAACTAAACTCATGTGCTTGAACCATGGCAACACTGAAGAGCCGCTCGGGTTCTTGGAACGCAGGCTCAATGTGGACTAACCAGCCCTTATACGGCTTCAGAGGTAGCTCCGCTTCTGTAAAGCAAAGCCAGGTCTTAAAGTAAACAGATCTGTACAGGCTCGAAGGGTTTTAACTTCTCACACCATGACTGCAGAATTTCCTAATAACCAGGAACCGGGAACTGAAGTCTCATCCTTCAATCAGACCTCAGGGGCTGTTCGTGCTGGCAGAGGGCTCTTGGGGGATCTGCAGGGAGCCTGTGGCTGTGTAACACCCACAAGCACACTTGAGGGGTGCGGGCGGCTCTTCTTGTGCCTAACCGCCATCATGCTTTGTTCACTACTCAGCTCCTTTCGTTCTTCTCTTTTAAATGCAGTCTGGGATGGAGCCCTACACGTGAGACGAGCACCCTGCTGCTGGCCACTCTCCCTTAGCTCTCTGGCTGCTTTTTCTTTGAGGGGAAAAACAGGAAGAAGCTGCATCAACATACTAGAGGAGATGGCAATGAGATGATCATTCTTTTTAACCATCCGATTTTATTTTACATTTTTTAGATTTATTTGTCTGTGTGTGTGTGCACGTTTGCACACATGCGCATGTGTACATGGGTATGTAGTTCTGGCTGTCCACTTGCCTCTGCCTACCAAGTGCTGGGATTAAAGGACCCCTTCCCCTGCCACCAGTTGTTTGTTTTCTAAATGCTTGTAGGTCTTGAGAGGAGTTGAAAAAGTCCCACATCTATCAAGACACAAAAGTTAAACATTTGTTTCAATGTGTGTGGAGGCGAAGGCTCATGTACCTCATGTACTCCAGCCGGTACACAGACAAGAGGTAGGTAGACATGGCAAAGTCCAGCTTGTTGATGAGGGCAGACACCTCAGGAGGAGGATCCAGCAAGTTGATGATGGTACTTCGGAGCTCACTCAGTTCAGCCTGGAGGGAAACAAACACTCAGAGGTTCATGATGGTGCCTTCCCAGAAGAAAGGAAGCCTAATGGTTAGCAACATATAAGGCCATGAAAAGGATTTATTCTAATTTCTTTTCTGGACAGATTAACAAGAGTGAGAAGAGAACCCGTACAGGGGTAACCGTGTCGTTTTTCATAGCTGAGTTGTACTGGAGGACTGATCGAAGAGGCTCTTTGCTGGGAAAGGTAAGCAGAGGCGACTTGGTAGCTATCTCACAGACTCCCTCATACCATTCCTCCGGCCAGAGTCCTGAAAGAGAGATAAGGCTGGGTGTCCACACCAGCAGGCCTCCTGACCAATGAGTGAGGCCATTTTCCCAGCACAGGGTAGATGGGATGAGAGAGAGGAAAGAGGGAGGGGGAAATGAGAGAGAGAGAAAGAGAGAGAAAGAGAGAGAGAGACACACACAGAGAGAGAGACACAGAGAGAGAGACAGAGAGAAAATGAGAATGAATATATGAGAACCTAAAGTGCATAATTTAAGAAGTCTCACGTATTGACTGGTCATTTCTAGAGTCCTGGGTCTCCTAAGACAATTGTCCCCACAATGAGACTCAGAAACAAATCTGCTGTCTAATTTTGTACAGGATGTAGCGCCCCCATTGGGAAGTGTAATATTTTTAAGTACCTGCAGGAACAAGCAGCTACATTTGGACTCAGAACGAATGTACCCAGACTCTGGCGTTGTTAAGTCTGACCTTAGCTGTTTCTTGCACACTCGGCATTTCCTGCGGAGACCCCACTCCCTACCTGAGCCTTCCACAGCGAATCCCATTAGCACAGAGTAGAGCCAGAAATCCCGGAAAAGCTTCTGTAGCCTAGGTTTAGCTTCTTTGATGGGTGGCAATCGTCGGGTGAGCTGATGTGGGAAGGGAGAAAAGTTACTTGCTAGTAAAACTCCATTATACTAAGCATATATTTACCAAGCCCCATCCCAGACTTGGCCAGTCAGAGTGGCTGCAAATGGGCCCAAGCAGCATGACTGGCACTTCTCCATCATTCCGTCCATTCGGCCTCGCTCTCCTGCTGGTTACATGGAGTGCTTGAGCCAGGCACCGAGGTTAGCTTCACTCACAGGGCGTTCTGTCTAATGGGGAGGAAGACACACTGGGGGCGGAGTTCCCGGAAATGCTCTTCTGTCTACATGAAGCTTAGCCAGGCAGAGAACAGACGACAGCACTCATTGCTATGAGAAACCACAAGTCACAAGGCCGGGCCTGGGAGGGTCTTCAGAGATGGCACTACAGACCAGGCTGGCCTCAAGCTCAGAGACCCGACTGTGTCTGCTTCCTGGGTGCTGGGACTGCAGGTGTGCGCCACCACCACCCGGCAGACTGAGCAGTATTATGGAGGTGAAGAAGCACCTTTCAAATCTTTTTTATTTTTTATTTTTTTGTTTTTCGAGACAGGGTTTCTCTGTGTAGCCCTGGCTATCCTGGAACTCACTTTGTAGACCAGGCTGGCCTCAAACTCAGAAATCCGCCTGCCTCTGCCTCCCAAGTGCTGGGATTAAAGGAATGCGCCACCACTGCCCAGCTCAAATCTTTTTCAAAACATGACTTTTTAAAACAGTAATCTTGGACAGAATCTCAACATGTAGAAAAAGCAACCTAGTTTGAGTGCAGGACTGAGAAGTCAAATTCCCTAAATCCTTGCTTGAGAGAGCAGCCTGCCTGCTGAAAGTACAGTTGCATGGCAGTTCCATAAACGGCTTTAACTGCACAAACCACTCTACTGAGCACATTGGTTCTTACAGAATCCCTGAGGACACAGTGCCCATACAGTCGTGAGACCCTGTTCTGTATACCTGTAGTGTGGGGCTTTGCTACCCAAACACTTGGGGATGTGCGCACCAGGTCCAGAGCCAGTAGTACAGAGAGGGGAGAAGTGATACCAAATGCCAGGTCATGTTCATATGCAACCAGCAGGAGTGTAAACTGGCACAATACTTCTCAGGGAGGGTCACAGCAGTATGACTCAAGTTGAGTGTGATCATCACGGGGTGCACTTAGATCCAACACAACTGAAGCACCAAGTTAATGTAAGTTGACAAAAATTTATGATCAATCAGGGCCTCGGGACAGACTTGGGAGCTGGGCGGTGGTGGCACACGCCTTTAATCCTAGCACTTGGGAGGCAGAGGTAGGCGGATTTTTGAGTTCGAGGCCAGCCTGGTCTACAGAGTGAGTTCCAGGACAGCCAGGACTACACAGAGAAACCCTGTCTTGGAGAAGAAAAACAAAAAAACAAAAAACAAAAAAACAAAAAACAGGACAGACTTGGGAGCTGAACTGTAACTCCTAACCCAGTCAGAATGTTACAGAGTTTTTAAGCTTGAAACCACAGATATTTGTGCCAAGTTATAGTTACACTTTTTTCTACCAATTTAAGGACTGGGGAAAGAAAAAAGAAAAAAAAAAAAGGACTGGGGAGAGGGGATTTCCTTAGGAACATGTCTTTTTGGTACATGTATCCTGCTATCTTTGGTTGGTTTACTCAACTATGACAGGGTGACTTGCTTAGCTTCAACTTGACAACCAGGTTGTCAATTATCCATGAACATGCCCCTTTTTGCCAAGCAGGGTATCAGTTACCCAGGGAGGTCTTGGGACCTTAAACTTCATTTGACTCTTATTCAAAAAATGTTTTATTCAAAATGGCTTTGGTTTGGTTCCTTTTTACATGATGAAGCACACCTGTAATTCCAGCACTTAGGGGGGGTGTGGAGGCTGGAAGATCAGGACTTCAAAGTCATCCTTGGCATCAGTGGGTTCAAAGCCAACATAAGCTACATAAGATCTATCTTGAAAACAATAATCATATTATCTATGATCATTTATTACTATGATCATGTCAATAGGTAGTTGTAAACTCAAGTGAAAAGTAAAATATACAAATCAGATTTTAATATATATGTAAATGTACGAGCACAGAACAAAGATGGATAAAAAAAATCTCAGGTGTCTAATTTCTCATTAGCTGAGTGGTCAAGGCCTTCTGCTCTCTTCCTTGAGACTGTATTTCCTGGACTTCTGTCAGAAGCATCTCTTTGTACAAGCACAGGGAGGGCACAGATGCTGGTCTGGAGCTAAGCAGCCCAGGACAGAGGCTTTGGCCTCTCCTTTAGAACTGCCAGGGTTGGTTTAGGGCAGACTTCGGAGGTTCTAAGGAGATGGGGAGTGCAATGGTAGGTGGAGGAGTCATAGGGCAGAAAGCCCAGTGTTCCATCAGACACTAGCCACCAAGGACAAATGACAAAGAGTGCTTGCAGTTTGTCCAGTGGCCAAGGATGGCAAGCTTGAGTAGCTGTGTGACTGAGGATGGTGACAGGTGAGCCTCGGATGAGGTTCTAAGAGGCAGGTGGGAGCCCAAAAAGGGTTCTAGATAGCAAATGTCAAGGTGAATGTTGCTAAGAGGGTCCTGTAGTGAGTGAATCTCTTTCTGTGAGTTCAAGGCCAGCCTGGTCTATACAATGTGTTCTGAACCAGCTAGGACATAGTGAGTGAGACCTTGTCTCAAAAGAAATAAACAAACAAAACAAACCTTCAAGTGGCAGAGAACACCAACACCGTTTTGACAGGCGAGAGATAGTTATTATTAAACTTTCTGTAGTTTGGGATCCTTCTCTTTACCCTGGGACTTCCTTGGCTCCCTTCTAAGGCCTGGGTGGAGAGTAAGCCATAGGCTGGCTACACCTATCTCTGACTCCTCCTGGGCCATCAGTCAGTATTGCAGCTAAATCTGCTCTAGTGCCTAGAAAGGGCAGGTGGCGGTGGCTTCAGGAAAGGAAGAAGCAAGCAGTTCTCTGACACATCCTAAGACAAGGCAGCTGTGGCAACTTGGTGCAAGGTAATCCTCTCACCCTTCAATGGGACAGAAGGAGCTGGACATCCTAGAGAAGGCCCCTAAGGACAGGCAAGAGCTACTAGACAGCAGACCTGCTTATGCCTAAAAGAAATCAGAGTCCTAGGCTAAGTGGGAGTGACCAAGCAAGGAGTCTGGAGTCACAACAGAAAACCGCAAAGGATGATCACTGCCAGGTGCCTCCACTGTTTCTCTGTCTCTCGTCTGTCTGTCTCTCCAGGAGTGCTAGGATTACAGCTGTGCGATCCAATTCCAGAGACTGAACTGGGATCCTCAGGCTTGAGGGGACAGTGACTACTCGCTAAGACACTCCCTCTTCCCACTTTTAAACAAACACTTCGGAGCAGGAGAGGCAGCTCTGCACTTAAGAGCAGCTGCTGCTCTCTTCCAAAGGAGCTGGGCTTGACTTTCAGCATCATATGGCAGCTAGCATTGATCAGTGACTCCAGTTCTGGGGGGAATAAGATGTCCTCTCTGGCCTCCATGAGCACTGCATGGATATGCTGTACACACACACACACACACACACACACACACACACACACACACACACGAGAGAGAGAGAGAGAGAGAGAGAGAGAGAGACAGACAGACAGACAGACACACACACACACACACACACACACAGGCGGGCAGCAAAACACCCACACAGGGTCTAAGTAGAATAGGCTGACCTTGAGCTCAAGAGAACTGCAGGCCATTGCCTCTTGAGTGCTGGATTATTAAGCACTACATCTGGCGCTAAAGGCCATTTTTTGAAGATATGAAGAAATCTGACTGATCAGACGTTTGCTGTATAGAGATTGTGTCTCCATTAGGAGACACAAGTCCAGTGCACAGGGTTGGTTATTGTCACGTCTTATCACCTGGGCATATATACTTAATTAAACAGACACAGTAAAACAGTAACTTTTGTGTTAGGTGGTTTGCAATGGCTAGTTCTTAATTTAATTCAGTAAGTACTCTGGAACCTCAAAGTAAGTTGTGATACATGGATACAGCAACAGCAACTCCAACAAGAGCAGAGAGACAGACCCAGAGTTAATCTGAGACGCCAATGTGTTTATGCTGGGATTAGAACACACATAACCCATTACCTCTAAGTGGGAAACATTTAAATGTCAAGGTGCAAGAAGTGTTGAAATCTAGGTTTTGGTTTTGAAAGCTTTTTTTTTTCCCTTTTCTTTTCAGTAATTGGTTATAGGGCCAGAAACTAGAGCTGCAGGCAATAATTCTGATTTCTGGTTTAAATGAATAAGGCTGGGACTGCAGCTCAGCTGGGCTGGTGCTTGTTTATGGCCTGCGAGGCCCTGGGGCCTGGGAGTAGTGCACCATGCCTGCAATCCTAGAGTTTAGTGAAAGCAGAAGGCTCTTGGCTACATCATGTCACATGAGATCCCGTGTGTGTGGGGGAGCCTGTTAGGATTCTGGTCAAGCGTGTACAAAGCCTCTAGCCCTGCACAGAAGGGAGAAAAACAACAACAAAAATACTCAAACAAAACAAAACCCAGGATGGGATAGAGGGTTTCGTGGCGTGGGGTGGGGTGACGCCGGGAAAGGGGATAACATTTGAAATGTAAATAAAGAAAATATCCAATAAAAACAACAACAACAAACTAATTCTAGCCAAAAAGTCAGTTAAATACTTTTGAAGGGGATGGGCATCCTTTTCTGCGCCTCCCACCCATGATGGCAGCATTTGGTGAGGTGGAGTGCTCTCACTGGAGGAGGGATGATAGTGGAGGCAGGCTCTGAGAGTTTAAAAGACTTGCCATTTGGAGTTTGGTCTGTTTTCTGTTTGTAGTTCAAGACATGAGCTCTCAACAACTCCAGCCGTGGCTGTTGCTCCCTGCCATGAGTAGGTCTTATCCCTCCTGTACTGTGAAGTCAGGTAAATTCTTTTTTCTATTGTCTTGGTCATGGTGTTTATCAGAGCAACAGAAAGTAGTGTAAAATGAAGCTGTGCCTCGTGCCTCCTCCCTGCTATTTTCTGAGAACATGCACACACAGGTTCTGTAACAGACTGGGCATCATTTCTGGGCATTTGCTGCATACTGGGCATTAGTTCATTTTTACAGCCCCCTTACATAACAGGTATATTTTAAAAATTATTTTTTAAATTCTATTTTTAAAATTATGTGCATGTGTGAGCACTCTGCATTTGAGTGCAGGTGCCCTTGAATGCCAGAGGCAGCACAGCTCCTAGAGCTAGAATTTCAAGCAGTCAGGAATCACTTGATATGGGTCCTGGGAACTGAGCCAGAGCAGTGCTCTGAGTCATCTGTGGTGTTTGAATGAGAGTGACCTCTAGAGGCTCATATGTTTAAGAACTTGGTCCCTAGTTGTGGAACTGTTTGGGAAGGATTAGGAGGTGTGTCTCTGGGATGGGGTTTTGATATTTCAAAACACTTGGCCCACTCCCAGTGTGCCCTCACCTCCTGCTTGTAGTCCACGTGAGTTCTTGAAGTTCCTGTGGTCGTGCCTTCGCTCTGCTGCCACAGGCGCTAACCCTCTGGAAACGTAAGTCCTAGTAACCTTTCTCCTGTAACACCACAGCAAAGGTACCCCACATCCTATATCC
>BDUI01000013.1:435523-447316 GCA_002335545.1 Apodemus speciosus
GCTGTCCTGGAACTCACTCTGTAGACCAGGCTGGCCTCGAACTCAGAAATCCGCCTGCCTCTGCCTCCCAAGTGCTGGGATTACAGGCATGCGCCACCACGCCCGGCTGAGAATGCTAATTTTAACCACATTCTAGGGGACAGTCCCTAAGGACAAAGACTGGCAACAGCGGTTCCCAAGTGTGGGCAGTTCTGAGTGTCCCGGCAAGCAGGGCGGAGCGCATGAGACCAGGGATCCACAACTTAGCCAACCTGGCTCAGATCTAGTCATTATCTGCTGTCCCTCAATCCCTACATTTCAGTGCTGGAGGTTGGACCTGACCCCATGCAATCTGGGTGAGAGTCGTTAATATTTATCTATATTCCTGGCTCAAACCACTGCCATCTCTTAGCAGCTGCAAAGGAAGGCTACATCTCATGATAGGTTAAAATGGCAGTAGAAATTCAAATAGAGCATCTGCAAAGCCAGTCCCTGTCTACAGCCTAACAAGTCTGAAGCTTTATCAGGAGCCGGCGACCCTTACTGAATATAGACTGGCAACAGATATTCTAAATCAAGAAATGGTCACAGGCACAAAATAGACTTCTTTTTCCTAGAAGAGAAACCTAGCTGCTGAGACAGGGAAGCAACAAGAGAAATCATTTACCTCGTTAGTAACTGAGAGACTGGAATTGTAAATCAAAGCCACTGGGCAGAAAAACTGGATTTGAAACGTTATCAAGGTCTCCTCAGAGACAAGGCAAAGGATGAGCGGATAAAGCCAGGATCAGGGTCAACACAAGATACCTCACTGCCCACAGACCTCTGCCAAGGGGAAGCCTCTCTGACACCACTTTCTCACAGACCCTGCCTGTACGGTGAGATTGGAAACAGGAAGTAGAAAAGATTTTCTTTTTCCTACAGCAAGTCACATTAATCTAAGCCCCTGGGACTGCAGGAGATACACGGGCTCCCAGCCATACTCCTTTCAGTGGGTCCTAAGGACGTCTTGTCAAGTTCCAAATCTTAAACAAAGTAACCCAAACGACTGCACAGAATACAGCTATCTTTACGGTATGTTTCTAGAAGGCTGGCTCATGTTCATAATACTTCCTCCCACAGATGAGCAGGAGTTTGGTAGGGCTCTCTGGTGGGGCTGAGTCCACGCACTAGAAACTCCTCCTGCCTCAGGCATTCACTCTAGCCCAGTCCCCACATCATGGCAGCACTGTTTGGAAAGCTCTTGATTCTGGAAAGTTCTCCCTGCTTGTCCCATGAGTCTGTGTCCCTCAGCAGGCAGACCTGAGTGCCTCTAGTGCTAGGACTGTTTTCTGGAGACAGAGTGATGTTGGTGAATGGATGAGAGCCTCGGAATCCCCTAGGCCCCTCTTTTACACCACTGAAGAAGGCATTCTCAGGTCAGTGAAACAGCTCAGCAGGAGAAGGCGCTTCTTGTGCAAAGTGAGTCTCAGCAGCAGCAGGTGCAGGTGCTGGGGACTCACACGGCAGGACAGTGAGTCCCACCAGTTGTCTTAAGACTTCCACACATACAGCATGGCAAACCTGGCCACCCCAACAAATAAATACAAAGAAATCTAAATTTTTTTTTTTTTTTTTTTTTGAGACAGGGTTTCTCTGTATAGCCCTGGCTGTCCTGGAACTCACTCTGTAGACCAGGCTGGCCTCGAACTCACAGCAATCCACTTGCCTCTGCTTCCCAAGTGCTGGGATTAAAGGAATACAACCACTGCCCGGCTGCAATGAAATACTCGTATGGTTAGGAGCACAGCACGAGGAACTGTGCTAAGGGGTTGCAGCTTTAGGAAGGCTGAGAACCGTGTGCTCCAGGGGCTCACAGATCCCAGGAGATGTATGAGACTTACAAACACGAACACTAGTTGTCTATTTTTTATCAGCTAGCCGGTGCGAGCATTGGTGAAGGCTTCTTGCTGTGTTAAGTCCTCAGGGAATCCACTGTCTGCACAGGGCTTCAGCAGGGCGGGGCTAGCCAGGCTGCCTGCTGCTCAGTGTTGTCTGTTTTTACAGGAGCTTCAGGTCTGCAGAAATGAAACACCCATTGCACACTTTTCCTCTTCTTCTCATCGTGTTCATGTGTATTGGGAGCAAAGGCCTTGCTGAGCAGCTAACTAATGAAAACCTGACCACGGCCTTCCTGCCTGCTAACTTCCACAAAGAAAACACAGTCACCAATGACTGGATTCCAGAGGGGGAGGAGGATGAGGACTACCTGGACCTGGAGAAGCTGCTCGGTGAGGATGACGACTACATTTATATCATCGATGCAGTTTCCCCGACAGACTCAGAATCAAGTGCTGGCAACATCCTGCAGCTTTTCCAAGGCAAGAGCCGGATCCAGCGTCTTAATATCCTCAATGCAAAGTTTGCCTTCAACCTTTACCGAGTCCTGAAGGACCAGGCTACCACTTCCGATAACATCTTCATAGCACCCGTTGGCATTTCTACTGCCATGGGGATGGTCTCCCTAGGTCTGAGGGGAGAGACCCATGAGGAAGTACACTCAGTTCTACACTTCAGAGACTTTGTCAATGCTAGCAGCAAGTACGAGGTTACCACCATTCACAATCTCTTTCGAAAGCTGACCCATCGCCTATTCAGGAGAAATTTTGGGTACACACTTCAGTCAGTTAATGATCTTTATATTCAGAAGCAGTTTTCCATACGGGAAGATTTCAAAGCTGCTATGAGGGAGTTTTACTTTGCTGAGGCCCAGGAGGCTGACTTCTCAGATCCTGCCTTCATATCAAAGGCAAACAACCACATTCTGAAGCTCACCAAGGGCCTTATAAAAGAAGCCCTGGAGAATATAGATTCTGCTACTCAGATGATGATTCTTAACTGCATCTACTTCAAAGGTAAGAAGCAGCTTTATGATTCTCAAAGGAAACTCACAATACAAAAAGACAACTCTAAGAACTGTATTGAAGTGGTAATTTATGAGGAAAATAAGACAGTAGGTTGATTCAGGGACAGGGAACACCACGATATGGTGGTAGCTACTAAACCCTATTATTATTTGACACTCACTGGATTTCCATCTGGTAGGTATCCTGTTAGAGTTATCAGAATGTTCAGGCTGGGTCTTAGTAAGCTATCCCTAGTGATTTACTAATTAGAAGGCGCTAATACACGGGTGGTGGTGGCAGCAGCGGCGGTGGCGGCGTACGCCTTTAATCCCAGCACTTGGGAGGTAGAGGCAGGTGGATTTCTGAGCCCGAGGCCAGCCTGGTCTGCAGAGTGAGTTCCAGGACAGCCAGGGCTATACAGAGAAACCCTGTCTGGGGGCGGGGGGGGGGGGGCACTAATACAAGTCCTCGTGTTACAATTTGGCCAATGTGGGTTAGGGTTTCTTCATTTCCCTACCCAATTATCGGTGAGTGAGAATATGGGCCAAAGGCTAAAGAAATAGGTCTGGAACTGTTCAGTGACAGTGAGTGTTAGAAATACAACTTCTTCCCAGGATATTTTTTGTTATTTGAAACAGAGTCCCCCCATGTAGCCTTGGTTAGTCTAAAGCCTGCTATGTAGACCAGGCTGGCCTGCTAGGAGGAAAATTAGCCACCACAGCCAGTTTTCTCAGGGTACTTTCAAATTAACGGGTAGATGGGAAATACACTGTTAATTCTGTTCTTTTTACTACTAACTTTTCCTTGGAGACAGTCAGTTGGTTCTCACTTTCTGTAATGTGGATCTCTGTGATGGGATTCAAGCTGGCAGAATTGGCAGCAGGCATTTTTACCTGCTGAGCCATCTCTCTGGTCCTAAATAATTATTTCTTCAAGCCAGGCATGAGAGCACTTTTAAAGGAATTATCTCCCACCCAACATATATGGGCGTGTATGTGCATGTGTGTACCTATCTATCCACTAAGACCCAATTAAAAACTTTTTTTCTTTTTAAATATTTATTTATTTCACCTATGTGAGTACATTGTTGCTGTCTTCAGACATACCAGAAGAAGGCATTAGATCCCATTACAGATGGCTGTGATCTACCATGTGGTTGCTGGGAATTGAACTCAGGACTTCTGGAAGAGCAGTCAGTGCTCTTAACCACTGAGCCGTCTCTGCAGCCCTCAAAACTTATTTTTTAAAAAAGGTCTTGCTATGTAGCCCAGACTGACTCACAACTCAAGATGCTCCTGATATAGCCTCCTACAATGCTGGGATTATCCAGGCAAAATCTAGACCTCTGACTGTAATCTGATCAAAGTAGACTTCCATCTTATTTAAGCACAGGGCAGCACAGGGGTGGCTCAGCATCAGAGCTAACTACAGACTGCATTTGTCTTCACTGAGATCAGGACAGCAGTCAGGGAAGGGCTGCTTGGAAGCCAATCCATCCTGTTGTCTGACCCAGTGTACTGCTTAGAGGTGAGGAGGACAGGGCTTCCTCCAGGCTTCTGCGGTAGAGGTGCGGCCAGAGCCTCTCCTGATCTGTCAGTGTACTCATATAATCCCGGTTCTGCAGAACAGGCTGGGCTACTAAGTAGCACTAGAGAGGCCAAGACCTCACAGGGCTTAAGTGCTGAGATCTGACCCCCAGACGTCCTTGCAGAGCTGGGAAGAGCACTAAAGCTTCAATGAGGCTAAAACAGCTAAACCTCTCACAAGCCTATGGCCATAGACAAACAGAGTTGATATTTATGATGAGAATATAATTTTCTGGTACATGGCTTTAATCCCAGCACTCAGGAGGCAGAGGTGGGTGGATTTCTGAGTTTGAGTCAACCTGGTCTACAGAGTGAGTTCCAGGACAGCTACATTCATTGTACATACATTGTGCTTGGGTGATGTACTTCGTAGAGTCCAATAACTGGATGACAACAAGATGTTTACCAACAGAGGGTTTCTAGACAGCCCATATTCAGGGATCTACCCGAGAAGCTATCAAAGGAAACATATTAGAGTTAGTAGGTTGAGTGGCTAGAAGGAGGAGGAGAGGACAGAGAAATCCTGTCTCCAAAAAAAAAAAAAACCCCAATACTGGTTCTAAGTATCAATTTTGGTACTGAGCAAACAAGAGTTGAAGTTCTGGCTTTCCTGTTCTCATTTGTGTGATGTAGGGAAACTCATTTGATAACTCTTATAGAAAGCGTAAGATCTACTCAGATCTACTCAGATGGGGTGTAGAGAGAACTGAGAGACAATGGTGACCAGCATTTAGCTATATTGTTACAAGCAATAAGAGCACAGTGACCTTGACAGAGTGGATGAAGTATGTGTGATATTGCTAGTAGCATTTACTTTCATAAGCAATTAGGCTATGCTTGGGAATGGCTTCAGAACAGGCCGGTGGGGTACCACCAAAGCCTTCAGTCTTAACACTTTGCTAAGTGCCACAGCCTTTACATTAATTAGTCATACTTGTAATTCTGAACCGAGAGTCTCTTTCTGTCAGCACTGGAGTAGGTGGGAATTTAGAACAAAGGAGACAAGATCATATATCTTGTGAATATAGTAATCATGATATACTGAGGTATAAGAGGACCCTTCCTTACTGTGTTGGAAAACTCACTTGACTCAGTGCTGGAAATCAGAAGGATGCATCTTTTTGCTTGTTTGTGACAAGGTCTTACTAGGTAGCCCTGGCTGTCTTAGAACTCACTCTGTAGACCGGGCTGGCCTCAAACTCTCAGAGATCTGCTTGCCTCTGCCCCCGAGAGTGCTGAGATTAAAGATGTGCACCCCCAAACCTAGTTGAGAAGAATGCATCTTAAAAGTTAGAAAATTCTGTAAGTACAGTTTTGGTTTCTAATTCCCAAATCTCTGTTCCTGATTTAATTCTGTGTTATAATGGCTTTGTTGGAGCAGCTTCACATCACTGCTGGAGAGCAGGGATTTTCAGAGGGTCTGAAGTAGATGTCTGCTGGCACTTGTGACTCTTGCAGCTTGAGCTGGCATCTAGCTGGGGCGCCTACGAATGCTGTCAAAGTCCCTAAAAGCACAGATAGAACTCATACTATTGCAATGAGCAGGCCAGAGCTGTCTGGTGCCTGACTTCCTCCAAAGATCCCCATTTTTCTCCTCTCAGCTGCACTGTATACGAGATGAAACTTTGAACAAGTTAACTTTAACTTCACTGTGTCTCTGTCACCTATGGATAAAAATTAAAATGATTCTATTTTATATAGTTTCTAGGAGCTGAAAAATGAGATGATACAAGAAAGGTGCTTATGCTGACACATGGCCTGCCGGCCACGAGAGACCAACGTTATTAATGATCAGTGTCTTAGAGCTAAGGTCAATTCCTAAATAATAGCTCTACTCCCAGCCAGCATGGAAGATCCTGAGGATACTACTATGTCAGATATGTGTCCTGTCGAATGCTAGAGAATCATGGAGCGAGGGCCTAAGGGGCCACTTACTTTACAAAGAACTAGACTAGAGGCCCAGGCAAACTGGGTGTCCCTTAGGGACAAATAGACAGTGTCGGATTCTAAGCCACAATGCCTTGTGGTCTTTTAAATTTCTCTTGTTAAGATTTTGGGGTTGGTCTTAGAAAGCCCTCTAGGGCAAATGTTTGAGAGCTAAGACTATATTCTAAAAGAACATTCTTCCACCTGTCTGCTCCTTCAGGAACTTGGATGAATAAATTCCCAGTAGAAATGACACACAACCACAACTTCCGGCTGAATGAGAGAGAAGTAGTCAAAGTCTCCATGATGCAAACTAAAGGGAATTTCCTTGCGGCAAATGACCAGGAGCTAGACTGTGACATTCTCCAGCTGGAGTATGTAGGGGGCATCAGCATGCTAATTGTAATTCCACGGAAGCTGTCTGGAATGAAGACTCTTGAAGCACAGCTTACACCCCAGGTGGTAGAGCGATGGCAAAAAAGCATGACAAACAGGTACTTCAGGTTATCTGTTCCTTTGCTTTCTAAGGGCTGGGGAGTTCTAAAGCCATGACCAATCTCTGCCCCACCCCATTGAGTCAGGATCTCACTCCGTAGCCCGGATGGCCTAGAACTCATTATGTAGTCAGGTGGCCTCAAACTTGCAGTGATCCTCCTCCCTCATCAGCCTTCCAAGTGCCAAGATAACATGTATGGGCCACCCTACCAGCTTTTTTGTTTACTTGTTTGTGTTTTAAAAAGAGAGAAGTAAGCAAAAAAACCCAAACCAACCAAACAAACAAAAAACCAAGAACTACAACATAAGCCATGCCTGTTTATTTCAGCCTAAATTTCCTGTTCAGTGAGTGCACTGATGAGAAAGACATCTCTGCAGAGCTGATTCGGGTGTGTGGGGGGTGGGGGTAGGAAGCTTTGGATCATCTTAGGAATAACCTCTGTCTGCTATACTATACTTTGTGGCTCTGAGCCCCAGTTCAGTCAACCCCAGGATGAGATCAATCACATTACCTATCAGGACTCAGGGTAAGAAATAAACAGAGCAGGCGCCTTGACTGCCCCACCGTCAGCTCCTTACTCTCAGTGCTGGAATCTAGGAGGCTTCCAGCAAAGATCAGCTGTCTCCTTCCCTGCCTGGAAATCCCGAGCCTTGTCACTCACGATTTCCCTTGATGATTATTTATTACTTAGCATTGAAACTGTTGATGCTAAATATCTGCTAAAGTTATTATTGGACCACTGCAGAAAGAATAGAGAAAAGGGATATATTTCTGTTTTACTAGATACTTACTGGTTAGACTCAAAATGAGAAGTGAAATCTATTGGACAAGAAATACAAAAAAGTGCATCAAAGCTGAGCATACTGTTGGGTACGCAGCACACAGCCATGGCCCTGTTACCGGAGAAGCGGGGTGGGGGGGTGGGAGGTCGGCAGGGCAAAGTCAGACCAGGAAGAGTAAGACCCTATTTCACAAAAGCAACACAGGCCAGCAAGATGGGTCAGCAGGGAAGGGTGCTTGCTGCCAGGGTGACTACCTGAGTTCCATCCCCAAGACCCACACGGCGGAAGGGAGAGCGGACAGCTGAAAGCTAGGCTCTATGCACACATCACAGACCCTGGGCAATATAAACTATGTAAATACGCAGGTAAGCGGACTGTTGGAGGAAGGGGAACTTCCCTGCACGTTATGCTACCCCACCCTGTAGACTCCTGTCTAAAGCCTGCTGTGCTGCCCGTCTTCTTGCCCGCCTGCTCTGTTTATTTCTCACCCTGAGTCCTGATAGGTAATGTATGTGATTGATCTCGCCCTGAATTTGACTGAGCTGGGGCTCACAGTCACAAAGTATAGTAGAGCAGACGGAGGTTATTCTTCAAACGACCCAAAGCTTCCTGCCTCTCCCTCCCTTCTGAGTTCATGAACTGGTCTCATCTCCTCAGCAGTGTCATCCTCTCCGGAGTCAGTGAGGCCTGCCAACTCTGACTCCCATTCCTAGTCCAGCGTATTACTTCCGTAGTCCTCACCCTCCTCATCTCCGTGGACCCCCAGCAACAAGAGCCTGACCGGCTTCTAGGCAGGTCCATAGAGCTTGCCCTTGCTGGTCGGTTCTGCCCAGCATCTTTCCTCTTTCCCTCCCTCGGCCCTTTCCTTCCCTCCAGTCAGATCCAAGGCCTTCATGTTCCTTATATATAAAACTGCCTAACATTTATATATATCCCATGCAGTTCTCCCAAAGACTGTAAGTCATCTCTGCCTCACTTCTTATAACAATACTCTATGAAGGAAGGCCTGATAAACAGTTGTTCTATTTCCTGCTTACAGAGTGAGAGTGAGAACTCTGCACATGCTCAGTCAGGTGCAGTTTTGCCTGAGGCTGAGAACCCATGGCTGTTGAAACTCACTGATCTAAGGGCTAACTGTAACTGGACTCACAATGGATGCTTTCTTTACAAAACTCTCAGTGGACAGTGACAGTATATAGGTTTTAAACATAGAAAATGCATGTCAATTTTGTAGTAAATGCAAAGTTAGTAGGAAAACTGTAATTATTTTGTCATTTGTATCCATAAAATTGACTCCCTTCTTCTCCAACTAGAACTCGAGAGGTACTTCTGCCAAAGTTTAAGCTTGAGAAGAATTACAACCTGGTGGAGGTCCTTAAGTCCATGGGAATCACAAAGCTCTTCAACAAGAGTGCCAATATGTCGGGCATCTCAGACCAGAGGACCGCCATTGACCTGGTATGGCTCTCCCGTGCTAGTCCAGTCCCTGCACTTTGTCTTGCACTGGTGCTGCCTCTTTCCCCAGCCTCCTGCCGGGCCTGTGATCCAGACTTTAAGGATACAGGGGGTTGGGTGGCTAGTTTGGCTCCCACGGCCTCTCAGACTATGGGCATAGCCAAAAGTGAATGTAGCTCTAATGTGCAAAGGTAAGGATGTGTGTGTAGCAGACACTCTAACCTCAAGGACCAGTTATGGGTCATTTTGACTAGGTATGATTTGTCTTATGGAAGGTCTCTGGAGTGTTTCTCTGATAATGAGTCTTAATCAGATACTCCATCTCACTCCACCCCCACCTGTCTGTGACAACCTATACAACCTGATACCTTTCCTTTCTAATTTTAACAGTTCAAGCACCAAAGTACCATCACAGTGAATGAAGAGGGTACCCAAGCTGCAGCTGTAACCACAGTGGGGTTCATGCCACTGTCTACTCAAGTCCGATTCACTGTTGACCGTCCCTTTCTGTTCCTAGTGTATGAGCACCGAACCAGCTGTCTGCTCTTCATGGGAAAAGTGACCAACCCTGCCAAGTCTTAATGGCAGTAGTCTGGGCACCTGATGCAGTGTGGAGACACTCTGTAATTCTGTTTTCATTCTAACAGAGGACAGAACTATTTTGAGATGATAATAATCTGAAGAGTAAACACTGACGTCATCACAATGTTAACGCAGCTAATGGCCATGCCAGCTATTCCCTGAGGTCCCAGACAGCAGACCGCCTCAGCCCCATGCCCTAGTCCCTAAGACAATGGGCCGTGGAGCAACTCTTTCTCCTCCTCAGCTTTCTAGTCAGGTCTCTCCTCAGCCAGCCCTCCGGATGATTGGCACTGAGGAACTCCCGCCGCTTCCAGGGAGGGTGTCAAGAGGCACCATTCCTGCCAGAGGAAGTGACCTCGCCATGTCTGAGATGTCCAGACTTAATTCAAGGCCTAATCGTTTAAATTCCTGTAACTATCTGCTGCTGTGTGCACACAGGACTACATATCCTATCCCAGAGAGAAATAAACAACCATATTTACCATGTATCTGTTGTAATTCTTTTTAATTTTTTATAGATACATATTTTTATTATTTTTTTAAGTTATGTACATGTCTGTATAGGTGCTTCTACAGGCCAAGAGTGCCAGGTCCCCTTGGAACCGGATTACAGGCCTTGTAAGCTAGAAAAAGTGAGAGGTCATCAGTGTCAGGCTTCACTAGGAAGCCGGAAGGAGGTAGCAGGGAAGTCCTGCGTCAGTCCTGCACTGTCATTTCCCGGCAAAGTGCTGGTGCAGATGTAAACCAAGTCAGCCAGGAGCACAGGCCCTGGTGCAGGACCGCCTGCCACTGGATCTAAGTCTCGCCCAGTTAGTGACCTTCTGTAAGTTACATGGCTTCCTTGGCTGATGTGGGTGCTGGGAATTGAACTCAAGTCCTCTGGAAGAGTTCTTAACCACTGAGCCATATCTCCTGCTCTACTCCACTTTTAAAGAAAGGGTTTCACTATGTAGCCTTAAAACTTGCTAGGTAAAGCAAGCCGGCTTTGAACCTACCAAGCTTGGTAGACGGGCTGGCCCTCATACTTGAGGGTCTTGTAGGGAATCTTAGTTACAGAGGACTCTGACCACATAAAGCAATACTAGTCATGGGAACAGCTGAAAGGAGAGTGCTACTTGCTAGTACAATGCAGATCTACAGACAGCACTGTATGTGTGCTGCCACTGGCTTTGGAGGTCCACACTATTGTCACCTCCTCTTGACAGCCGAGGAAGCCATGTAACTTACAGAAGGTCACTAACTGGGCGCACCTGCGATGCCCTCTTAAAGATATTATCCTACCATTTCTCAGAGCAGTAGAGGATTAGTTCACAGCACAGCTGGAGACTCAAACCAGATGCCCTGTAGCCATGACATATGGAGTAGGTTCTGTATAGTGCTGTCCTCATTTGTACGGTGGAGATAAAGCAGCAGTGACCTTACAGGGTTGCTGTGATGACTTAATGCCTGGACAAACTCTAGATCAGGGGCTCAGCAAGAGACAGGTAAGTATTTATTTTTAATCTAAGAAATATCTTACCAAAGTGTTCCTAACATACAGGTCTTGGATAGCTTTTTCATGGAACTATGGTCAACACAGATGTATTTCTATGGAAAAGAAGTTTAAAGCTTCAGAAGTATCTATGACCTAGAAAAGGTCATAACCTGTCTAAGGCCACAGGGACAGAGATGAACCTGTATCAGTGGGACACAAGTGGCACATCCTTCCGGGAAGTGGCCCATGTCAGTAAGCTGCTGTAGACGAGTCTGACAACTGAGTGGACGAGGCCTCTCAGCTTCAGACCCTTCAGTATGCGTAAGCATAGGCTATCTAGCAACCAACGCAACGGAGAGCCAAGCTGTAAGGCCCAGCTATGGAAGCAGGAGGAGCTTCACGGAGCACGTGACACAGCCTCCCCAAGCTCACTTTAGTGTCAGGTTACTGACACACTTTGAGAACAAGAGCCAAGCTTTCTGCCCCAAACCTGCCCGCCCTTTGAAGCATTAAAAGTCCAAAACAGAGTATATCATTGTCATTGAAAAATGAAACAGAGGCTGGGTGGTGGTGGCGCACGCCTGTAATCCCAGCACTTGGGAGGCAGAGGCAGGCGGATTTCTGAGTT
>BDUI01000013.1:447371-477229 GCA_002335545.1 Apodemus speciosus
AAAAAAAAAAAAAAAAAAAAAAAAAAAAAAAAAAAAAAAAGAAAAGAAAAGAAAAGAAAAAGAAAAATGAAACAGAACAAACAACAACAAAAAGTACAAAATTCTAAATATTAAAAACAAACCAAAACAGCCCTCCAGCCCCATACCTTTGGAAATGAGTTTTTCTCAGAGGGTACAAGAGGTCACTAAAGCAAATGTAAAGGCCCGTGATCCTGTGGCTCTCTGTTGAGCAATTAGATCAAATATTTGTTTCCTCCCCCGTAATATAATCATTAACTTTTGTTAAAAATACAGTACTTGTGGGACACCCACACTCCCCCTGAGTGTGCGGACCTGTGTCTTTGCCATCAAGCCTGTGCCTGGCTTCCCGGCTATGTCCGTATGTCCCTCTTCTCTCAGTACTATGCTTTAATCTACATTAAAATCTTTTTCTTAACTCCAACTAATAATAATAATATGCATTCTATTCATACAAAGAACAAAGGTTTCAATTTTGGGGAGCTGTCATTCATCACAGTACTGCCTATGCTGACCCTGTACGGAGACTAACAGCTACAAGTTCGACGTTTCCAACCCTAAGGCCTGGGCATGCCCACGCAGCTTCACTATCCTTGCCTTTCTCACAGAGCAAAGCATCTCTGGACTTCCTTAAGTGAACTCCCACACTCTAAGAGAGCACTGACGGGCACACCTGAAAGGTCGTAGGCAGGGAGGCCACTGAGGGGACATCTGAGAACAGAGCAGGACACATGCACATGAAGGTGCCACCATCAAAATCATTACTTCGTATGCTAATCTAAAAAATTAACTTTTTGTGAAGTCTGAACCAGTCATATCCTGTACCAGGCAAGACTTCCAACGGAGAGATTGGATACTAATCTAGTCACAAAACCTTTGGCCTACAATTCATCCTGCCTACAAGTTGTGTAGGGATAGAGACAGAACAGAATTTGAGGAAGTGGCCAGCTACTGGCCAGCCCAGCTTGAGACCAGACAACAGGAGGGAACCCACCCCTGCCTAGTAATAATACTCTGGTATACTTGCAGACAGGAGCCTAGGGTGACAATCATTAGAGAGGCTTCACCCAGTAACTGATAGAAACCAACCAAACCTTAGGTTGAACTTGGGGAATCCTGTGGAAGAGGGGGAAGAAGGACGGTAGGAACTAGAAAGATAAAGGACACCACAAGAAAACCTACAGAGTCAGCTAACCTGGGCCCACAGGACCCACAGAGCCTGAACTGCCAACCAGGAAGCCTGCACAGGAACGACCTAGGCCCTCTGCACACATGACAGCTGTGTACTGGGTTTTCATGGGGGACTCCTAACTGCAGGGGGCAGGGCTGACTCCGGTGCCTGCCTTTAGGACCTTTCCCACTACTGGGCTGCCTCATCTAGTTTTGCAGAGCAGTAGACACGGCATAAAACAGGACTCTCTAGCATAGTGTGCTGCATCAGGAACAGACCTTGCATCCACGGTACCCACAGACAGGGCTGCAGCCCCACTGTCTTCAGGAGAAAGCCACCAAAGGAGGCCAGGCAAAGTACCAACCAAAGACACTAATACAGGGCATGACAACGGGGAGGGGGGGCGGGGGGGAGGGAGGACCAGGCCCAAGCACCATGCAAGAAGGGAATTGCTGAGAACTTCAAAGGCTGGGCAAGGTGTGAGGAGACACTATGGTTGCCACTGAACGGCACTCTAACTGAAGCAACTACACCTATAGAGTCCTGGGATGGATCCCATTCACTTATTTATTTATTTTTGTTGTTTGTAAGTTTGTTTGAGACAGGGTCTACCACTATACAGCTCTGGCTGTCCTGGAACTTGCTCTGTAGACCAGGCTGGCCTTGAATTCACAGATCAATCTACCTCTGCCTTCCAAGTGCTGGATTAAAGGCGTGCACCATTTTGGCTGTCTGAATTATTGGGATTTTAGAAAAGCATTTTTATAAGGATTCTGTGCAAACATAAGTAGCTGAGACTTAAGTTCTATGACAAATAAATACTCACCACGGCTATTACAGGAATGAGCACTCCCAAATTCCCTGCACTGCTGGAGGCCTGCGGGAAAACCAAATATATCACTGGCAAAACATTTCTCTTATTAACAAATAAAAACCTCAACAGATTATGCAGAAAAACAATGACACACACACACACACACAGGAGCATAAAGACGCCCATCTGTGCACTATTCGGCTCTCGCTAAAAGCACCTAAACTATAACCCTAGTCCCCATGCGGCATAACTCAGCTTCTGTGCATGTGCAAGGCCCTAGAGCCTTGCATATGTTACAGCTACTCTACCACTGAGCGATGTCCTTAGCTCTAAAATAACTTTAATGGGGGCGGGCAGAGACAACATAAATGTCAAATATAAACCACTAATTTATGATTGTGGAATTTCTACATAATCATGACAGGGTCATTAAGAAGGGAACTTTCTGCCAGGCAGTGGTGGTGCACGCCTTTAATCCCAGCACTTGGGAGGCAGAGGCAGGTGGATTTCTTTCTTTTTTTTTCTTTTCTTTCTTTTTTTTTTTTTTTAAGGCAGGGTTTCTCTGTGTAGCCCTGGCTGTCCTGGAACTCACTCTGTAGACCAGGCTGGCCTCGAACTCAGAAATCYGCCTGCCTCTGCCTCCCAAGTGCTGGGATTAAAGACGGGCAGGTGGATTTCTTTCTTTYTTTYTYTYTTYYTTYYTTTTTTTTTTTYTTYTTTCTTTTTTTTTTTTTTTAAGGCAGGGTTTCTCTGTGTAGCCCTGGCTGTCCTGGAACTCACTCTGTAGACCAGGCTGGCCTCGAAHTCAGAAATCYGCCTGCCTCTGCCTCCCAAGTGCTGGGATTACAGGCAGGAGGTACCACCGCCCGGCGGCAGGCGGATTTCTGAGTTCGATGCCAGCCTGGTCTACAGAGTGAGTTCCAGGACAGCCAGGGCTACACAGAGAAACCCTGTCTCGAAAAAACCAAAAACAACGACAACAACAACAACAACAAAAAATAGAAGGGAATTTTCTGGAAAATGTAGTTGCCTTAGCTGACAGAAACCAATGAAAACTAGTCAGGAGTTAGGCGCCTCCTCTCACTCAGTTATACATAGGTAACATACATGCAGAAAAAACCTGGCAATGTCCATATATATCCTATAAGTCAGGAAAACCCTGGAAATTTTAATAATTAAATTGTTATTATGTTTTCTAGCTAGGCCTCCAAATGCAACTAAACTTAAACACTTGTGGGGGCCGAGGAAGCCCCGAGGGAGTGTGTACTGTTGACTCCGACATAGCAATGTCAAGGAGACCTCTCTCTACCTTAGTTTAGCCTTAGATGTAGAGCAGGTTAGCTTTGCACTCATAGAAATTCGATTATCTCCTGAGCAAGGGTTAAAGGGACGTGCTATCACATCCACCCGGCACTTACGAGTGGCTCTGAGTTGGCATCTTCCTCTCTGCTTCTACAGGTCCCCCACTCCAGACGTCCTCCTTCAGTGAATACTTGGCTGGTTAACAGTAAGTACTTTACAAAGAACAGGATCCCACCTTTGTATTTAAGAGAGAAGGGAATCCTGGTATTGCTCTTCTTGTCTCTGAATAAGTATTAAATTCCAGGAATCTTGAAATTCTATAAACATGTGTGGCAAGAGGATGCAGATAGAAGTGGCCACAGGTCCCAGTAGCTCAGCTGGGCACTAGTGCCGACCTCTTGTGGGAGAGAAGGCTCAGATGCGCTGACACCCCTTCTCAGGTGTTTAGTACCTCCCTTCATCACCAGCACTTCCCCATCCCCGACACTGAAACCTCTGCTGACTGTAGAGGACAGTCTCTCCAGAGAACTGAGAAAGTCACCATCCTGGGAGGCTTGATAAACCGATCAGCAGATAATTGTTGGTAGGGTCCAGAAGAACAAGGCCAAATTATGGACAAGATCTTAAGCAGGTTTTGTTTTGTTTTGTTTTTGCACCAGTTACTCCTTGTTCAAGACCTTCACAGGAAGGATTCTACGGAGATGTCAACTCAGACATTCCTCTGTAAGGCATTCTTGAGCAGCCTCGTTTCGAAGTGCTCCTTGCTGAGCTGCCCTGTTCTACACTCCCACAATGCCTCTCATGGAGAGGAATGTTCTCTTATTTGCTTAATCCCTCACCTGGAACAACAGCCAGGACACTGGAGCCCATGGGCCAAGTCCTAACATCACCCGTCTCTTGCACACTGGCCACAGCTGCTGTCATCTACTACAGAAACTGAGTTGTAACAGAAGCTGTCTTGAGCCTGCAAAGCCTACAATATTGACAGTCTGGTTCTTTTTTTTTATTTTATTTTTTTGGTTTTTTGGGTTTGGTTTTTTCGAGACAGGGTTTCTTTGTGTAGCCCTGGCTGTCCTGGAACTCACTCTGTAGACCAGGCTGGCCTCGAACTCAGAAATCCGCCTGCCTCTGCCTCCCAAGTGCTGGGATTACAGGYGTGCGCCACCATGCCCCGCAGCCTGGTTCTTTATACTAAGTGGCTGAGTCTGACTTGTGAGGGTACTGAGTACAGTGGTGGAGAGCAACTGGGAAAGGAGAAGAGGGAAAATAATGTAAGCACGAAACTGGAAATGTGGGAGAGGGCTCAGTGTTAATGGGGAGATGAAATGGTAAGGGGTGTCCCCTGTAGTAAACATCCCCCAAATAGCCAACTTGAGCATTCTGTCTGTTCCTGTGGATCTGCCTTCCTGACAGTGTGATATCAGATAAAAGCTGGCATCCCTTATATTCCAATGATGGACATCTAAGGTCCTCCTCAACACAGGCTCAGGCCGAGGACACCATCAACACCTGCTTCCTGCTGAGCACCCAGGGAGAGCTGTCCATGGAGAAGGCAGCGCCTGCTGCTGCTGTTTGCTGTCACCCAGGCTGATAGGAGCCAGATCCAATGTTGTGAGGAAGCCATCCTCTTCCCTAACCAGCGTCGTCGTCGGGTGAAACCCTTTCTCTTTTTCTTACACCATCTAACAGGTGGAGGTTTGTGAGTCAGTGGTGTTAGCATATGTGAAATCTTGGCTTGAGCCCAAGAACCAAAAACAGAATACATTTAAAACTTAAATAATTTAACAAAGAAAGCACCATATTTCAACCAAGGTAGTTCCTCGAAATGCACCTTCCTTCCTACCTTCAGGGCGGGCCCCTTCTCACTGGCCCGCTCACTGGCTCTTTTCCCCTCTAGCCCCAGCTGCACAAACAGTTCCAGCAGGTTCATCAACAGCTCGTCCACAAGATGCTCCTCCTGAATGTTGGCTGCGATGTTGGCCAGGGCATTGATTACTGCTAGGGAGCAGTGCCTAAAGAACAGAACCAAAGTCACACTTCCTGCCAGACCCTCAGCAGATGCTGGAGGACAAGCTCGAGGGAGAGACGCTGGCCTGCCTCACCACACACGAGACACTCCCACAGATGCTGACAGCCAATCAATGACTCTGGCCTCTTGACTAAGGAATGTCCTCTGAATGCTAAAAGCCTACTGAATATCTGAATGTGAAATTACTCGGTTCTAGAATGTTCTGCTTGAGATGTTTTTCTCCCTCAAATCACATGGAACTCAAGCATTATCTCCTGGTGATCAGCTTCTCCCCAGTGTTCCCTGCAATTCTGGAATTGATGTCTTCTCAAGACAAGGTTTCTCTGTGTAGCCCTGGCTGACCGGGAATTCAGAGGTCCACCTTTGCCAGTACCACCTAGCTTGTTGTTTGTTTGTTTTTTAAAGGTAGGTTTTCACTGTGTAGCACGGGGTAGTTTGGAACCTACTATGGGGCTCAGGCTGGCCTCTAACTCTCACAATTTTCTTGCCTCAACTTCCTAAGTGCTGATATCATAGTATGTATCACCTCTCCCAGTCTTGAAAATCATTTTATTGTTTTGAGAATGTTGAGGAGGCCTGTCCACAGACAGACGCTATAGATGCATGTTTTTGTTCTAGCATTTACTACCCATCAGTGGTTAAATCTACAGAAGTGGAAACATCAGATTTAAAGGGCATCTGTGCACCAATGCCAGGAGCTCATACTGGTCAAGAAATTTCACAAATGTATTTCTCCTACCAAAG
Source organism: Apodemus speciosus (assembly GCA_002335545.1). Classification (NCBI taxonomy): domain Eukaryota; kingdom Metazoa; phylum Chordata; class Mammalia; order Rodentia; family Muridae; genus Apodemus; species Apodemus speciosus. The sequence goes on from BDUI01000013.1 coordinate 453,450, forward strand.
CAGTACCCAGACCCAAGCCTGCTTAGCTTGATGGGGGCCAGCTGAGTTAGGCACATTCAAGGTGGTCAGGCTGCCACAGATCCATGTGTGCCTTTCTCTTCACTCTCACACAACTGCAGATGTGCTCTTTGGCAGATGTGCTCTTTGGCACAGGCAGGCTCAGCATTTACTGAGGCCAGGCAGCTGCACTGCTTCCCACTGAACTAACATGGGGATGATCTTAGGGGAAACTTGTATTTAATAAGCAAAAAAAGAGCCTGGTGACCAAGAACAGCAGTGCCAATAAAGGGCTTTTTCTCTCTCCATCAATCTCATTTCTTCCCTCTTTCTCCCTCTTCTGCTGACTTAACATGTAAGATTCCTCAAACACGAAGAGACATGGCTCTTCCTCAAGGCATTCCAGGTAAAGTCAGGATGTATTTCTCAGTCTGCCAAGAACAACTCTGGTCAGGCTTTATATAAATACAGAATACTCAAAGATATGCCTATTCTCCCAGGCCCACCCAACCCTGTCCGCACCCATGCTTTTTTTTTAAGTGCTAAGACCCAAGCCTAAGGCCGTGCACTTGCTAGCCAATCGCTTTGCACCGAGTCCCCAACCACCAAATCCTGCTTTTGAAAATCTAACATAAGAAAAGCAGACTCACATCGATTTTACAAAGCTATTACACTGGTTATCCAAGGCTACACCATCTAGTATGGAAACTAGACAACTACCTAACAGCCAAATTAGGGGCTGGTTACAATCTTGACACAGCTATACAATGTGGTACCACACAGCTGTTTAAAACAGTATGCAGGGCAACATTTCAGGTGCAGTCGGCATGTTGCTTGAGAATAAGAAGCAGGTCACCTAGATGTGCATTACGGGGTTGTATGGTGTGGAAGGGAGAAGAGCAGAGGGCCACAGGTGTGCTTAAGCAATGAATTGCTGCCATGTGTGAATTTTCATGTTACCTTATATGTACATTAATTTCTAGCATACAGTGCTTCTATAAGAAGACAAACACAGATTCTCAAAGTTCCCTCTGAGTTAAATGCTGTCAAGGTCTAAAGCAACGAGGTATAGAAGAATTACCTGTAGCCATGGTCTTTATAGTCTTTGGTGGCCGAGTATACAACTGAACTGGCCTTCACACTGATTTGCTGGAAGAGATTCCACACTTCCTGATAAATGTATTGCTGGAAGAGAGCAAGAGATACTGTCACCAAGGGGCCACTCCTAGACAGAGAGAGTTCTTCTTGTCATCATCCAGGGAGAAAGCTCTGGAATCTGATAACCAGAGACTGTGCAGGGCACACATGCAGGACACACATGCAGGGGTGTGTGTTTAAGTATCATGGCAGGCAGAGGAACACTTGCTGCTGCTTTTCTCTTTCCATCACTCAGGCTCAGGGACTAAACTCACGTCACCAGGTTTGTCAGCAAGTCTCTTCACTTACTAAACCATCTTTGTCAGCCATGTTTACTTTATTGATTTATATACAGGGTCTTTTAATGAAGCCCTGGCTAGCCTAGAACTCACCATATAGAGCAGGCTGGCTTTGAACTCACAGAGATCCTCCTGCTTCTAGTTCCCAAGTGCTGGATTAAAGGTGTACACACCATGCCTGGCCTATTTATAATATTTATTATATTAAGACCTTTTTCTTTTTTTGAGACAGAGTTTCTCTGTGTAGCCCTGGCTAGCCTCACACTCACAGAGATCTGCCTGCCTCTGCTTACCAAGTGCTGGGATTAAAGGTGGCACCACCAAATCTGGCTTTAAGATTCTTTTTAAGTCCTGTGGCTCTGTGGGTGCCTGCATGGGAGTACGTACATGTGAGTGCAGGCTCCCTCAGCGGCCCGAAGACAGCGCCAGACCGCCCAGAGCTGAAGCCATAGGAGCTCCTGGCTCACCTGCTACGGCAGCTTAGACGTGACCTTGGGTCTTCCACAAGGGCAGTATGTGCTTCTAACCGCTGAGCAACATTTTCAGCCCTCTGGTTTTCTTTTTTAGATAGAGTCTTATATACAACAAAGAATGGGTTTGAACTCCTAATCCTTTGGCCTCTACATCTCAGATGCTGGGACTATAGGCATGTGTCATGCTGTTTGGCTAAGGATCCATTTCTAGAGCTTTAAGAAAACCCCAAATCGCTGGGCAGTGGTGGCGCACGCCTTTAATCCTAGCACCTGGGAGGCAGAGGCAGGTGGATTTCTGAGTTCGAGGCAAGCCTGGTTTACAGTTCCAGGACAGCCAGGGCTACACAGAGAAACCCTGTCTCACCCCCCCCCCCAAAAAAAAAAACCCCTAAATCAAAAGTAAAAAAAAAAGAGAAGTAGTTCTTATTTAGACCCCATTTCATACTAGCTACACTGATAAGAAATGAGTTGAAATTTCTTTTCCTAAGACCCATAAAAACACTGATTACATTATTCTCACCATACAGTGCTGAGATCAGTGTGAGAATTTAGGTTTGTTTCAAGGTGTGTGAGGAGTGCAATCTTACAGTCCTTATTCCCAGGCCTCCAGCTCTGGCCTTACGCAGGGCTCTTGCTTACGTTTCCAGTGATAACCAGGCAGCCCAGTTGGTCAATGATGAGCACGTCAAGAGGGGAAGGGGGCTGGCAAAATTTCTGCTGCAGGATCTGTAGAATTGGCTCCATGACCTTTGGGGTGTCCCTCAGAGCCACTGCAATGTGCCCCAAGGCACGGATGGTGTGGTCAGGAATCAGGTGAGCATCCCTAGAGGAGGAAGCAAAGAGGTGTTTAAGGGAAGCTCTGAGCGCCAGAGAGCCGGCTCAGCCGTGAAAGGCAAGGCTCACAACCAAAAATACAAGAAAAGCTCTGAGAGTCCCAGCACTCCAGAGGCAGAGGCAGGGGCAGGGGCAGCGGAGCAAGGGCAGAGGGGCAGGCAGACCACACACGCACGCACGCACGCACGCACGCACACACAGTGGCTACTCACTTGTCGCTCTCCTGGGAGATGTAAAGCCGGTTGGACAGGCTGGCCAGGAAGGCCTCCACGATCACAGGGTCCACAGTGAGGCCGGCCTTCAGGCACCTGGGGCGGCAGAGAACCCACATGATACCAAGTGTTAAGACAGTGACACACTTTGTCTTCTGCTTGCTCTGTTCCTTGCTGAGCTCTACAACATTTTAAATAGCAGCTCTAAGTTTCTACTCCAGAAATCTGAATGGAAGTCATTCCAAAGAATGAGTTTGAAGACTTACAGCAATAACTTAAATCACGTTGCCTGTCTGGAAGGAATAGCTTCTTCCAGAATAACGCATCCTAGCTAGTTCCAATTTCACGCTTCCTTTGCCAACTGACAGAGCACCAGGGACCCATGCACGCAGTCTTCCCAGACTCCGGGGCCTCACACTGCGCCATGAAGCTGCACCCGCCTGGGCTGCAGAGAATGGGGATGTAAAAGCCCCTAACACACAAGATCTGTCTCAGGTGTGTCTTGTACGCCACATCTATTTGGCTCTTAGGGCATGTTGAGCTATTATCTCAATTTGCTTTGTGAGAATGAGGAGCCAAAATTTGATACAAATCAGAAAGCATGTGGTTTTCAAATTGGCAAAACAAGAGCATGAAGCAAAAGTCTCCACAGCATAGAAAATTACTTATTTAAAACAACAGCAAAAACCTGACTTACATAAAATATTATACAGAAAAAATATAATTACATGTTACTTTGGAAGATGGGTTATGGATCAATACTTTTTAATATATTACTAAGTTCTTGTATAAACATTTTGATTTTTTTCCAAGAAAAGGAAGACAGCTTTATTTAAAAAAAAATAAAAACAAGCCGGGCAGTAGTGGTGCATGCCTGTAATCCCAGCACTTGGGAGGTAGAGGCAGGCGGATTTCTGAGTTCGAGGCCAGCCTGGTCTACAGAGTGAGTTCCAGGACAGCCAGGGCCACACAGAGAAACCCTGTCTCGAAAAACAAAAACAAAAACAAAAAAACAAACAAAAAAAATCCAAAAAAAACCCAAAAAATAAAAACAAAACTCCCCTTTTTTATAAATATACAATAAACAGAAACAAGCTTGAAATAAAGAGGATAAATGCTCTCCTTTTCTATCGTCCACCCTGCGGCCCTGCCTGCAGCCCCCCCCCCCCCCAGGCTTCCTGGCTGAGCCCACCTGCAGATGTTGTCGATGGCAGTGTCCCGGAGCTGCTCATACATGGATGGCTGGTTCTTCTTGCCAGGCAAGACGTTCAGAGTTGACTCGGAATGCTCATTGGTGACACTAATTTTTATATCACTGCCAGCAACTAGAAGTAAAAATTCAAACTGTGTCTGACTCGGCATTCACTCTCTTTGCCTTCTTTGTGTACAACTATAATAATAAGCCAGTCAGCTTTAGCTGGCAGAAGCAAGGACTCAAAACTACCAGACACAGATCTCACCCACAGACTTCCTTTCTTTTCTCCCTCCCTGGCCTGCTTGGAGCTGACTATACAGGACCAGGCTTGCCTCCTTAACACGCACCACCATTCCTGGCTAACTGACCATTTTAGAATCAAGAGCCTAAAACCAACAGGAAGGATTCAAGTAAAAGGACAGGCAGGTTATAAAGTATTAACTGGTAACTCAGCAATTTTTTTAATGACCCATTTAAAAAAATGACAAATCTAGCATACCCATCTTTAATCCCAGGACTCCAGAGGCACAGRCAAGCAGATCTCTATAAATTCAAGGCCAGCCTGGTCTACATACCAAGTCCTAGGACGGCCAGGGTTATGTAGAGAGACCCAGTGTCAAACGGCAACAACTACAACAATAATAACTGACAAATGTGCACACGAAGGCAGTTCTTATGCTCAGCGAGGCCCAGCCCTTTCGCCCTTTCCTGGGAGGTACGCTACACAGTCTGCACAGAGCAGGAAAAGCCTGTGAGGTTTTGGGTAGTGGTGCATTTGACAGAAGCCTGGGAGATATGAAGTTCAACCTTAAATATCTACACTATTCATTAACTAAGTTATAATGACTGATTCAAAAAATAGTTCCCTAAGCTAGAAAAAAAATCACAATTATAAATCAAGACTGTTTTTGTTTTTTTCTGTCTGTATGTCTTTACTGCAAGGATCAGGGGAAGTCTTCTGATGGCCGAGTTTGGGTTTCCTCATCTGAAGGGAAATGATGTCAATGGAACTCTGCACATTACCTCCACTAGCCTCATGCCCAGGAAGCTATTTAATCCACACTAGTCACTATTGCATGAGAAGCTCTGCTGGCAGCCTGCGGCCTCTTAGGTGGCAGTGTCTATGAAACTCCTAGCTCAGTCTGAGGTATGTAAGCTTCCAGTTACTTTCTCAAGAGAAAATTCCAGAACCAAACCAAACCAAACCAACAACCCAATCAACGAAACAAAAACAAAACACAAGATTACAAGGGGCCTTCAGAGGGAGGCAGAGAAAGGCCTGAAACCTCAACACTGGGGGATCTGTAGAGAAAGATAGAAGGAAAGATGTAGAGGAGGAGGAATTGGCACAGTCCAGTGCAGGCATAGAACTCAAATAGTTATTGACCCATTCTCAAGGACACAAAAGCCCTGAATGCCAAAGATGAGAGCTGTTACCTGTGTGGTACTGACTGTGGTACTTATAGAGCTTCACCAGCACTGGGGATGGAATTACCAGAAAGTCTCTCAGAGATGGCATCACTGAGTGGACCACCACTGGGAACCTTTCACACAGGCGGCCCAGACCCTGCAACACAACATCAAGTCATCTTACTGTCTGGAAAGGACCACCTACAAGGCCCTGGGATACTTAACCCTTCTGATGTCCGAGTCTCACCTAAATGTACCAAGTCAGTCAATGGTGCTGATTCTTTACCAGTCAAGGCAACATATATACATACATACATACATACATACACACACACACACACACACACACACACACACACACACATATATATGTATATGTATGTATATATACAAAAAGTAGGTTGTTATACAATAGCAGGTGTAGAGTCAATGGATCTATAACAGGCAGGAGCGTTAGCCACATAGAACTAAGCACTATAACAAGGGCATCTTTCTGCGAGGCCCTGTGGTGTGGCCTGGACTGGATGCAAGGCTGTCTCCTGTCACAGAGGACTCCAGGTCCTCTTCAAGGCACATGGCTCTTGGGTACCACTTGCCCGATATGGGGCAGCTTCTGCTTAGTTCACAGCAAGCTCTACTCAGACTTTTTAAAGGGAATTTGTCTCTTGCTTGATATTGGAGAATCAATTACAGCCTGAGAAACAGTCAGGCCAGGGCACCCTGTGAATGAGAAGCAAGTGTCTCAAGTATCATCGCGACCCACCTGTAGGCAGCAGATCAGCAAGGGCAAATGGGCAATGATGACCTTGCTGGATGTCTTGGACTGCAGCTTTTCAGACAGCTTGATGCAAAGGTTTTCTGCACCTTAATTTAAGATCAGAAGCAGATACAAATGATCACCAAAGTCCAACATTCAGAAAATATGCTCTTATTGACTAATCAAAGGACTTAGTGAAGTCCTACAGAAAGGCCTGTTGCAGGTATTAACAGTGACAGGTAGCATCAGGGGTTTGGAAGTATGATGTGTTCTTACTGCATTTTCTATGCTGGCTGGGACTCCTTTTATCTCAGTGTTGTACTCTGCAAAAATGTTTCCCAGACTCTCTCACCCTCTAGACCAGCCTCTCACCCTACAGTTATAAACTTCTATCTCTCCAGAGCAAATTCTAAAGCACCATCAAAAAACAGCAGAAGGAATGCACAGGCTCAGCAGCCTTGGGTTTTCCCGTTTCTCCCAGGTCCACTGTCTCACACTGCAGGACAGAACAGCAAATGCCTGGGCCAAGAGTTCTAGAAGTTACTCTGGGAAAACACAGAAAGGTTCTTGGGTAGGCCCAGAGCTCCCGGGATGCAGGGAGGTGGTTTGGGACTCACCCTGCTCGTCCTTCACAGCCCACACCATGAGGTCCACGCAGGCAGCATTTGCTTGGCAGCGCAGTTTGAGTGGGCTCATGTCACTGTGGATCCTGTCTGCGTCATGCAAAATCCTTTGGAGCTCCCCCTGGCTCATGTTGAACTGCTCCAACACAAAGTCATGAGTCTCTTTCACAAAGGAGGTGGGCAGGTCTGTGGGAAAGAAAGTTTGGGATGGGGTAGAGGACAGTCACAGATGGAAATAGCTGTACAACACAGGTGGTAGGTGCCAATGGCGAAGGACGCTCCCTCCCAACAAAAACAAAGGTGACCTCTGAAGCTGGCTACTGTGGGTCTAAGAATGCCTGGAGACCAAGCATGAACAGGCTCTGTCATAGTTCCCCCAAAATCATACACTTCATAGGTCAGAGGAAAAGAATTCCCCTGGTAAGTCAGACCTAGGCTTTTGGGTTGTTTTGGTTTGGTTTTGGTGGTGCTGGAGATCAATCCAGGTGCCCACACGTGTAGCCAGTGCTCTACCACTGAGCTCTACCCTGAGCCTACAGCAAACTGAACTGCAAACACATGAAATACTTGAAAGTGTAGGTATCATCAAATGGGATCACTTAGTTGACAACAGGAAAAACTTAATGATATATTTGCCTAAAGAACAGTCCGTAGTTGCAAGTAAAAGCTAACTCCTGGGTCTTCGGAATATTCAAAGACTTGAGACTTCCCATCCTTGGGCTCGAATACTTTAGAGCTCCAGTGATAAGCGTCGCTCGACCACTCACCTAGCCGAGGAGGCCGAGGACTCTAGGACACCAGCTGGGCTGGCTGTCCGAGTGACTCCTCAGTAAACTCGAACCTCTACTGCTGGGATCCCTAGAAGACTGTTTCTCAGTGGCACTCTTACTTCTTTAGATTAGAAATAGTTAACTAAATTATAGTGTATCTATATCTTGGAATACTATGTAGTCATCAAAACATATTTAAGAGGAACATTTAATGATAATTTTTGAGAGTACATGAAAAATTATTAAGATATATTGACTCTGAGTTAAAGCCACAAAGCAAATATTTTTTTTTTTCTAGAATATCTAAATTCAGGCGGTGGTGGCGCACGCCTTTAATCCCAGCACTTGGGAGGCAGAGGCAGGCGGATATCTGAGTTCGAGGCCAGCCTGGTCTACAGAGTGAGTTCCAGGACAGCCAGGGCTACACAGAGAAACCCTGTCTCGAAAAAAAAAAAAAAAACAAAAAACAAAAAACAAAAAAACCATAGAATATCTAAATTCAATGATATAAAGCTATATGTACAGGACAATGATACAAGGTATGTAGTAAAATATAATAGGAAATAAACCCAACTCTTAGCCCACATTGTCAGTATTAAATACATCGGGGACAGATTTTTTTTTTTAAAAAATTTCCTTATTCCTTCTAAATTCAATCATGTGATCATGTTGCTCACATGTGGTTATTTATTTATTTATTTATTTATTTATTTATTTATTTATTTTTGGTTTTTCGAGACAGGGTTTCTCTGTGGAGTCCTGGCTATCCTGGAACTCACTCTGTAGACCAGGCTGGCCCCGAACTCAGAAATCCGCCTGCCTCTGCCTCCCGAGTGCTGGGATTACAGGTGTGCGCCACCACGCCCGGCTGGTCTTTTATTTTTTGAAATAAAAGGCTCTTGTTATGTAGCCCAGGCTGGTCTCAAATTCCTGGGCTCAGCCCATCATTCCAGGGAGCTAGGCCTACACTCATAAGGCACATCAGTCACAGCTGGCTTCCACATGTGATTTTTAAATTGGCATCAACAGACATCAAGTACCAGCCTGTAAGAATGGCCATATCCTCTGCTCACACCCATGCCCACCAACCCTTACCTTTCATGTGGTACAGAGTATCTCGAAGCATCTTGAACATGGTCAGGTAGAGGGGATCACTGAAGGTTGTATAGTACAGATCAGCACTGGGATTGGCCTGCAGGGGAAAGAGGGCACATGGCCACAGACCGGAAACTCTCTGATCTGCCAGGTCTTGCACATAGAGGTCAAGCAGCAGCCGTACTGAATCTTTGTGATCTGAACTGAGTACCTACTTACTATGCCTCATACACATTCGTTTTAATAACTCTCTCCATCCTCTTCAGTAACAGGCGGAAGCATACAGGTCCGTGCACTACCCTGGTGTCTACAGGCAGGAGCTCCACAGAACCATAAAACGACGACAAAGCCCACCAACTACTCACTGCCTTTGGCCTGACATGGGGATGAAGGAAGTGAAAGGCAAGCATGAGGCCAGCAGGTCAGCGGGACTCTGACACTACCACAGCCCAGGGAGAAAGACACGACAGCCAGGGCACTTCCAGATTTAGCCTACATTTTATAATTAAAATTAATTTTGAATCATTCTTTACCAGTCTAATTGTAGTTCTGGTAAAAAAAAAAAAAAAAAAAAAAAAAAAAAAAAAAAAAGAGCCCTCAAGACAAAGCCTAATGAGTTTGAGACAGTCCTCAAAGTTGAGTTCTGTCCCCACCCCCACCACACCCCCTGCCAACACAGCACAGCTGTAGCCATTTTGTTCCATGCCCACCAGCTATTTCATACTGTAATACGCCTGCCAGTCATTGACGCAGAAAAATAACTCGACTCAGAGCAGTGTCACGCTGATCACATATTGTGTTATGTCCTGTATGCTCTGTATGAGGTTTGTTAATCTTAACAGGCTGGAGAGATGGCTCAGGACCTTTGGAAGAGCAGTCAGTGCTCTTCCAAAAGTCCTGAGTTCAAATCCCAGGAACCGCATGGTGGCTCACAATCATCTGTAATGAGATCTGATGCCCTCTGTTGGAGTGTCTGAAGACAACTACAGTGTACTTACATATAATAATAAATAAATCTTTGGGCTGGAGTGAGTTGGGCTGGAGCAAGCAGAGGTCCTGAGTTCAATTCCCAGCAACCTCATGATGGCTCGTGACCATTAGTACAGCTACAGTACACTCATATACATAAAATAAATAAATAAATCTTTAAAAATAATTCTACAAAGCTTTATGTAGAATAATATGAACTGTTATGTCTAAAATGGCTTGAGTTAGAGCTGACGACTGGGCAGCAATTCCTGCACCTGTATATGAGCTTGTTGTGTTTTTCTTTTCTTTATAAGGCTTCCCTGAGAACAGACTGGTTCCACATTTAGGCTCCTGAGTCCTTTTTGTGATCCTGATTGATCAGTCTTGGGGTGTGCATTCATAACTATTCCTGCTTAACTGATAGCAGTGCTCATGTTGCTGGTATAGTGATTCCTGAGCCCCAACATGCACCATCTGGACCTTTTCAGCTGAAAGGGTGGAGGAGGCATGGAGTGGAGAATCCTATGGAGAACAAAGGGTGATGAGGAAGGTATGAACTCACAGCACGATAACAGGAGGACACAGACAGGAGCTGTGGACTAAGGGCCAGGAGAGTCTCTACGCTGGCCATCCTTTTGGTAGTCCTCACAGCACTCTGGCAAGGCACAGATGGAGAAACAGGATGGGCAGACTTGAGAGCAGCACAAGGTCTACAGTGGTTCTGGAGTCATCCGTGCTGCATGTCCCAGTCCAGCTACAGCACTCGCTAGCTATGGGCCTGGCATTCTCTAAGCCTATAAGCTAGTTTGCTATTTGCAAATGAATAATATGTTTTATATTTAAGGTCAACATCTAAAACTCCCTTTTTTTGAGGGGAGTGTTTGAAGCAGGGTCTTACTGTGTAGCTCTATCTGTTCTGAAACTAATTACTTAGACCAGGCTGGACTGGGATTTACAGAGACCTGACTGCTTCTGCTTCAACCACCAGCCACTGAAAACTTCTCGTGTTTAAATTGTTAGCTGAGGGTGGTGGTGGTGGTGGTAGTGGTGGCGCACGCCTGTAATCCCAGCACTCTGGAAGCAGAGGCAGGTGGATCTTTGAGTTCAAGGCCAGTCTGGTCTATAGAGCGAGTTCCAGGACAGTCACTACTATACCAAGAAACCCGGTCTTGAAAAACTAAGAACAAAACAAAACAAAAAAATTGTTAACAAACAAAACTACCAAAATCATTCTGGATCACTCACAGGAGAAAAGGGCCCTAGAATGCCACAGTAACAATTTTCCTCAATTGAGTTAAGCCCTACTGGGCTAACGAGATGGGTCTATAGTTAAGGGCACTTATTGCTTTTTTTTTTTTTTTAGAAGATCTGGGTTCAATTCCTAGCACCTTTGTGGCAAATCACAACTGTCTGTAATTCCAGTTCTAGGGGACCCAGTGCCTTTTCCTGGCTTCCATGGGCACCAGGAAATGCAGTACACGGACATACATGCAGCTAAAACATTCACACGTTGGAAAAAGATAAGCCCTAAAGGGGATCTCCAGAAAGCCACAATTCTTTTTTAGGACCCATATGACTTCATTACAGGTTGTATATAAACCAAGTCTCTAGATTAGTGGTTCTCAATCTGTGGGTCATGACCCCCTTCAAGGTTACAAATCAGATATCCTGCATATAAGATATTTACTTTATGATTCATAACAGTAGCAAAATTAGTTATGATGTAGCAATGAAAATAATTTATGTTTGGGGGTCGCCACAGCCTCAGGAACTGTTTTAAAGGGTCACAGTGTCAGGAAGGTTGAGAACTGCTTGCTGTACAGGTGTCAGCCTGCCGGTTTCCAAGCCCTGGCTTCCTGGCATGCCCTCAGCCATGTATGACTATTTACTGATAAAGAACTGGGGTTGGAGAGATGACTTGGTGGTTAGTACTGATTGCTAGTCTAGAGGACCAGGTTTAATTCCCAGAATTCACACGGCAGCTCACTCTGAAGTCTGAAGATCTGTAGAAAAGCACCAGACTGTAACTTGGAATTATGGGAACTGTGTCCCTTTGGACACACAGCACGAACACTAACATCAAAGTCTACTGATGGCAAGTACAAAGCAGAAGGGGCAGTTCAAAGTTACTGAGGACCGTGGGAGCGCTCCTTCTACTTCAGGCTTTAGCCCAGGGTTTTCCCAGGCTGTTATGTCACACAGAAGAGAAGAGACATGCCAGTTTAAGTAAGGAACCTGGGACTAGAGCAAAAATGCTTGAGCAGCGCGCACGCACGCGCGCGCGCACGCGCGCGCACACACACACACACAGAGACAGCACAGTAATTCTACTGTGACACATGTCCACTGAGACTTTGAAACCTCCTAGAACCCAGAGGTAATGGTTTTATAATTACATCTGTAGGCCTTGGCTCCAAAAACATTTTTTTAAAGTCCCTCAGATATGTACCACGTAAAAGTCAGGGCTTGCATGTCCCTGTAAGTACACCCACAGCCTAAAGAAGCACCAAAGGAGAAAGGAAAATAAACTCCAGACCCAGGCTGCCTCCAAGCTTCCTAAGTGTGCGCCACGGGCACATCAGTTAATCCTCATGAACCTTTCCGTTGTGGGATGGAAACATGGACCTCCAGTCAGAGGCACTGTGTGGTGATGTAATTAAGAGTCAGGCATAGGTAGGCCAGTGGTGGGTGTGTTGGAACTAAGATTAAAATAAACTAAGCACTCACTACAAACTCTCCTTCACTTTAACCCTCATGTGAACAATTCATGCTTTCTCTTTACAGATGTCAGTGAGGCTAATTCCATGGTAACGTCCTCGGAAGGCATGTACCTCCATCACGCTGGCCACAATTGCATCTAAGGATTTGAGAACAGGCTCCTCAACGATCTTCTTCACCTGTTAGAGAAACAAAAACCACATGAAGCAACTTACAAAGACTGGAATGCTAGCTTCTTCTGCCCAGTGACAAAGACGCTGATAGATAAAACCCATAATAAAGCTGAGGTGGGGTTCAACGGCAAGGAACATCTTAGCGTGCCCAAGACGCTGGGCGCCAAGCAAACAGCCAGGGGCTGGAAAGATGGCTCAGCGGCTCACAGCATGTGTAGCTCTTGCAGAGGAGGACCCAGTACCACAACTGCTGACTCACAACTCTCTATACCTCAAGTTTGAGAAGGATCTGATATCATCTTGTGACATCCATGGGTACCAGTCACACATACAGGGCACATACATATATGTAGCTAAAGTATTCACACACACACAAAATAAATAAACAAATTTAAAACATAAATGAAAAGAAAGAATCCAGTAAATGTGTAGTGATAAATGTGATGGAAAGCATTTCAACAACATATCAATTGAACATGGCTGCGCTATATGCACAAGATACCTTACTACTCTAGCGTCATTTGGGACTTTTCTTAATGAGTGACAATAAAAATAAAGGAAGTGACTGACCAACTCCCTGAAAGTTGCCAATGTTAGATTATTTTTTTTTCCTTTTTTTTTTTCCTGATTTTTGAAGGCAGGGTTTCTTTGTGTAGTCTTGGCTGTCTCTCTCTGTGTCTGTCTGTCGGTCGGTCTGTCTCTGTCTCTCTCTCTGAAACAGGGTCTTACTATGTAGCTTTGACTGGTCTCAAACTTACAGAAATTCCCCTGCCTCTACCTGCTGGGATTAAAGGTATGCATCATCACATCCAACCTCATTTTACCTTTTGCTTTTGAGACAGGGCCTCACTCTATAGCCCCAGCTGGCCTCTACCTCACTGCAATCTTCCTGCTAAAGACCCATGCAAACAATGGCACCAAAGCTGGCTGTGGCGTCACTTCAAAGGCTACCCAAAGAAACTCAAGTTAGAAAAGTGTGGGGGTTTATACTAACACAGCAAGGAAAAGCATTACTTAGTGGCATCTAAGTGCTTGGACTGAGCCTTATATACTCAGGATAGCTCCTTATATACTTACTCAGTGTAAGGACTAGATGAAACACACCACAGAACGTGTTGTGAGTGATGGCGCACAGCTGTGCCCTCCGCACAGAGGACCAGCCCAGATGCACTTACCAATGGTTCCCACCCACCCCACATCCGGGAGGAGGGCACAGATTCTCTAGAGGCCTTGTGCTCCTCCCACACGGCAATGCTGCACAAGGCCTAGGGACAGGGCTAGAGTATACAGAGACTGGGAAAGCCTGGGAGGCGGGGAGCCCTCACTGGGGTCTTGACTAAGGCTTTCCAGGTGTGGTGGGTTGGGGGGGAGTGTCCCCCAGCCCCTCACCTAGGCCCTGTAGGGACACCCAATACAGTCATTGGTTCCTAGAGTGGACTTTGTCAAGATTCTGCTTCAGTGTCCTTGGGACCTGGGGAGGAGGGGCAGACACTGCTTGACATTTCCCTTAGGGAAAGAACTTTACCCTCTTTCCTTCAGTAATTTGCCGGCTCATCACACCTATTTACCTGGAAATAATGGTACATACTGAGTACCCCATGCCAAAAATCTGAAATCCCAAATATTCCCAAATCCAAACTATTTTTATATCAGTATGTTGCCCCAAGTGGTAATTTCCACATCTGACAAAATTATTCAAGGCATTGTGTAAGCCAGGAGTTGGCCCAGATACTCCAAAAGCCATGATGTAAGGATAGCCCAGAAGTCGGAGTCTGGCCTGGGCAACAGAGCAAGTCTATTTCAAAGAAGAGAAAAGAAAACTATAAAATAACCTTTCACATGTATATGTGGGTATGAAGAACAAAAGAATTTCATGCTTAGACTTACTTGGGTTTCATCCTAAGATCATGTATATGCAAAATCTAAAATGTTTCTCAGCCGGGCGTGGTGGCGCACGCCTGTAATCCCAGCCCTTGGGAGGCAGAGGCAGGCGGATTTCTGAGTTCGAGGCCAGCCTGGTCTACAGAGTGAGTTCCAGGACAGCCAGGACTACACAGAGAAACCCTGTNAAAATAAAATAAAATAAAATAAAATAAAATAAAATAAAATGTTTCTCGTACCAAGCTTTCTGGATAAAAGATATTCAACATGTATCCCAAGCCTCTTTTATTACAAAAGGAAAGAAAGAAATTAGAGGCTTCTGCTGGGCCTGGGGGCACAAATCTGTAATCCTAGTTACTTGGGAGGCTGAAACTGGAAGATCTGAAGTTCAAAGCCTGCCTAGGTAAAATGGCTATGACTGCTTCAAAATTAAAGTATGTTTTTGTTTGTTCGTTTTGGTTTTTGTTTCTAGGTTAAGTGAATACATTATTTTTTATGTTATAGTAATACATAATTTTGATATTTCTAGGCATAAAAAGGATATGGAAAAATGAGAATTCTTTTATTATTGGGATGAATAGGTTATGAGCAGATTTTTATTAATAAACTTGGGATTGTTGGAAAAGTACACATATTTTTCTTGTATCTGTCATCAAAACTGTTTGCTATTTCAAAAGCCTCTCATACAGAAGTATGTGCAAGGGATAATACTGTTTGTAAGTTGTCTATTAATGTAATAATGTGTTTTGTACACTTTATAAGACTGATGGGAAGACTGAATAGCAGGGTGAGCGGTAAGTAAAGTGAAATTTCAATTTAGAGTTGTGACTGATTCTAGGACTGCACTTGAACCATCATTTTGCTCATTCTAAGGCCCTGTGTATTTTTAAAGAGAATTAATGGAGCACCAGTCCTGAGGCTATGCAAATCTGGACCAAAAGACCCAAAAAAGGGGCGGTCCTCACTCCTCCTTCAACCTCTGCCAGGTGACCACTTCTGCATGGAGGACTGGGCATGCCACTGCCACCCATCCACAGGCTGCCTAGTTTTTGTTTTTTGGCTTTTTCTAAGGTTAAAAATATAGCTCAATGATAGACAGGCCCTAGATTCAATCCCTAAGCAATAATGTCTACCAGGCATAGTGACTCATGGCCACCTTAGCCCCTGGGAGGTATACATAGGAGGATTGTAAGTTCAAGGACAGCCAGGGCTACACAGCTCACAAAAAAAAAAAAAAAAAAAAAAAAAAAAAAAAAAACAACCCAAGCAACAGCAGAAGCAACCAGTCTTCTGATGACCGTTCTCCTTTGACCTATTTGCCCATCAGAGATTGCTCACCAAGTTTAAGAGTTCCCGAAGCATCTCCAGTGGGATACAGAACTCCTTACAGGTGATACCATTGAACAGGGGAGAGATAGAAAAACTGGAGCTGATGGTAGAGAAGTAGTATTCGGGCTCCAAGGCAGTCCCATCAGGCAGGCAAGACGCTGTCAGAAGAAAAACAAAATAAAACATAGAAAGACATGGCTGACCCAAGTAATTCCTGAGAACCAGCACAGGTGTATGTATTTTGTCTCTGTTGATACTAATATTCCTTTTTATCCCAAGATTCTCTGAACTCACAGCAGTTCTCTTGCTTCAGCCAGTCAAGCGCTGGGAGACTGCAGGAGTGTGATTACAGGAGAGCTTCCACAGCACTCCTTGGTTGTGAGGGAGGAAGGGCTTATGGCGGGCCGCTCCTATTCTGAGGGTAGAGTCCTTCACAGTGGTGAAAGCAGGGCACTGGAGCCTGCTGGGTCACATCAGGGTGAATGCCAAGCTTTCCTTGTACTTGTATTTTTAAAGGTCTGCATGTACATGTCTCCATGAGCTGCACATGGGCACAGGTGCCTACGGAGGCCAGAGGAGAGCATCTGATCCCTTAGAGCTGGTTACAGGGGGTTATAAGTCACCACCAGTATGGTGATGAGACCTGAATTCATGTACCAGCAAGTGCTATTATCCACTGAACCATTCTTCCATTTTCTTGCCCTGTTTTGAAATCGAGACATAAAGACCAGACCGCCGATCCTTGAGGGGCCAGGTGCCTCATAGCAAAAGCTCAGATATGATACTATTGTTTTTAAACCCAGACAATAAAACTTAATCTAGGATGGGATAAAAGAGGGTAGAATTATACCTTTTCAAACCTGAGAGATAAGAAAGTTTAAGGTCCACAGGGTTCCCAGAGATATTTTGCTACCAATATTAGAATAAAAATGTAATTATAAGTTGCAAAATTTGAATAATTATGCAGGCCTGGATCCCCCGAAACGGAGATGACAAATGGCTGTGAGCTACAATGTGGGTTCTGGCAATTGAACCCAGGTCCTCTACAAGAGCAACAAGTTCTCTAATCACTGAGCCCCCCTCCAGCTCCAAAACACTTTCTTTTATAAGTTGCCTGGTCATAGTATCTCTTCCCAGCAATAGAACAGTAACTAAGGCAGATGTTAACTTTATACCTCTCTGAAAAATTCACAGAAGACCCCAATGCAAACGATGGATCAAAAAGTCATTTTTAAAAATTTTTGTTATTTCAATTATGTGTATGAATGCAAGTGCCCATAGTGGTCCCACATGTCAGATCCCTCTGGAGCTGGAGTTACAGGCAGTTCTGACAATTTAATGTGCACGCTAGGAACCAAACCCAGGTCCTTAGGAAGAGCTGTGCGTGCTCTTAACCACTGAACCATTGCTCCTGCCCCTAAAAAGTTAGTATTAAGACATTTTATCTGAAAACTATGATTAGAAAAAAGCAGGTCTAATATTGTCATATTAAACAATGACAGACAGCCCAATGTGGTGACTTATGTGCATCAGCTATTTGGAAGGGTCAGCCAGAAAGACTGCAAGTCCCCAACCAACATGGGCTACACTGTAAGATCACATTTCATAATAAACAAAGCTACTGGAAAATAGCTTAGTAGGAGAGCATGCGGGTTCAATTCCCCAATACCACAAAAATAAGTAAATAAAATAAATACTGGCAGACAGTATCAGTCTATCAAGAACCTAGGAGCCTGTTTGATGTTCTAGTGTGAGAGCACAGAAGCAGTGCCCGTCAGACAGGACCAGGCGCCACACCACTGGCGGCAGCACACACCGTGGCTCTCGGGTGGGACGCCAGCCAGCAACAGAAGGGGGAGTTTGAAATGGAACCTGGAATTGTGATGCTAGAGAGCTAACAAGAATACCACGGCAGGAGGAGACAGGGGAGAATAGAGGCTTAAAGGTGGGAAGAGAGAAGGGAAAGAGGCTGTGTCCTGGCAGCAGACTCTTCTCAGGCAGGCACCATGACGTGAAAGAAAAGAGCTCTATAAATGAGCTGGGCTACGATGGTCACAGGTGGAGGCAAAAGCCAGAAGAGCGGGAACCAGGGACCTAAGAATTGGGACTTACATGCTTACAGAGCTGGGTGTGGCGACACAAGCTGGCGACCCCAGAACTGGGAGGCAAAGTAGAACAAAGCTACCGTGCAAGGCCACCCTGCTCTACCCAATGCTCAAGACCACCGTACCCTACTCAACAAGGTACTGACTGGGCTAAAAAATACTTGGAATTCACACTGAAAGACAGCACTGCAAACTGTGCTTTTAAAGAATAACCATCTGTTGTTTTTTTGAGAGAAGGTACATTTTGTAGTACAGGCTAGACTTTAATTAGAGGTCTTCTGCCTCTGCTTCCCGAAGGCTGGCATTATAGATGCATGCCACCATGCCAAGCAAAATACTTATTTAAAAAATGTGGGGATATAGCTCAGTGATAGAGCACTTGCTGAGCACTCACAGGCACTGGTTCAACCCAGGACCACAAAATACATTAAAAATGTGTCTGGTGCTGCTGGAAGAACGCCAGAAATGGGAGGGGCTTTACAGAACTTCCAGGTGAGATGGGGGTGTGTAAACCAGCATTCAGGAGGCGGCGTGTGCTGCCGCACTCCTTACAGGGAGGCTCACTTCTGTCACTACGCACACAGCCCTCTGCTCCTGCGTTGTTAGCACAGAGAAGATGGCAGATCTGCTGAGAGAAACGCAGGCTTGTTCAGACAGCATTATTTGGGTGTCTTCCCATTCAACCACCTAACAGATATGTTTAAAGGACAGTAGTCACCAAGAGGAGCTCCTCTTACCAAATCAGGATGTTTACAGGTAGAAACAGACTTGGGTTCAGAAGATAGTTTTTTTTGGGTTAAGTGAGACTTATAACTGGATGAATCTAGTCATTAGTTCTTAAACACACATAAACTGTTATATATAATACTCTCACATCCAAGAGATACTATACACAAAGTATCTATAATAGTAGATAACTACTCTCTTTCTTTTCAAAATTTCCTTCCCTTAGAATAGCCTTGAAATATGCTCTTTAAGAAGTTTATATCACTTTTGGCAAGATGGCTTAGTGGGTAAACATCCAAGGCTGTAAATGACAATGGAGTGTGATCCCTGGATTTCATGATCCAAAAAGAAAACCAACTCCCCAAATCTGACCTCTCTTCTCCATATGTGTACCATGGTGTATGCGCGCGCGCGCGCGCGCGCGCGCGCACACACACACACACACACACACACAGTTGTGGGTTGAAATTAAACAGAAACTGGAGTAAAAGTTCACCACTCTAAATACATGATAACAGAGGGTCAGTCCCAGCATCCTTAACATCATAAATCACTGTGAACCTGTTATCTGATAACAGATCAATACTGGTATGGAGGTGAAACCTACCTTCAAAATAGTGAAAAGCAGATCCTCCAGGGGAGCTGGGAGGGGGTACGCCACGTTCTGGGCTGACCTGAAAAAACACAAGGTACAGATCAAAATGGCTGCTGGGAACCCAATCACTCATTCCAGTACAGGTCTCTCTGCCAACCTGATGTGCATCCTCAAAGGCCAGTGTCAGGCCTTATTCCCTCGCTCAAGTCTGCTGCATCATGGCATTTTTTGCTATCTATTCTATCACCAGTCTGACTATCTATTTTGTACTTGTTTGCTAAGCTGAATCTTCCTCCCACCGTTTTGGAGGGACAAAGCCTTACTGCCTAGCAATGGCCAGACTGACTGGAATCTGCCATGTAAGCCAGGCTGGCCTGTTTCCTGAGTGTTGGGATTACAGGCATGCAGCCTGACACCCAGCCTACAGCTGCATTTTTAAAATACTTTGTATTATTCTTTTTCCACGAGTCTCACACACACACACACACACACACACACACACACACACACACACACACACACACACACNCACACACACACACACACACACACACACACACACACACACACACACACACACACACGTATACAGCTACAGAACCCCAGAGTCTTATACACATGAAGCTATACCTCATTCGTCAAAGCGATCTATCTTTCTTTCTTTCTTTCTTTCTTTCTTTCTTTCTTTCTTTTTTTCTTTCTGTTTCATGTGTGCTGGTGCTTTGCTGAACACACACCTGTGTGAGGGTGTCAAATCCCTTGAACCTGGAAAGACAGCTGTGAGCTGCCATGTAGTGGTGCGAATTGAACATGGGTCCTCTGGAAGGGTGGCCAGTGCTCTTAACTGCTGAGCTATCTCTCCAGCCCAGCCCCGATTTATACTTTCTTTAAAAAGGAAACAGCATCTTGCCATCTAGCCTTAAACCTGGTTCTCCCGTTGCAGCTTGATGAGTATTGGGAATGTAGGCATCTGTTACCAAGCCCAGTTCAGTTATACACTTCTTTATTTTCCAAAAAACCAGTTTACTCATTATCTCTATGTGTAGGTGTGTACCTGCCTGAATTTAGTTGCACTATGTGTAGAGAGGAGGTCTTGGAAGCCATAAGAGACGACTGGACTCCCTGGGATTGGAGTGAGTCACCTGAAGTAGGTGCTAGCAACTGAACCCGGGTCATTAGCAAGAAATGTAAACACACTTACCCTCTGAGCTCCGATTCTCTATTTTGCTGGTATGTATGTGTACGCATGTATGTGGATGTTTCGTTTGTATGAAACATTTGTGCGTGTGGTGTATGTGGAAGTTAGAGGACAACCTCAGGTATTATCTGCTGCAAGGCCATTCATGCACAGGCTTACAGATACTCTATGAGCCCCGCCCAATACATAGCCTAGAGCTACATAAAGTGGGCATGGATAATCCTAGCACTAGAGTGACGGAAGCAGGAGGATCGTGGTCAAGTTCACTGTCACATCAACTCTGAGGCCAGCCTGGGCTACATGTCTCAAAAACAAAAGAAAGAAAGAAAGAAAGAAAGAAAGAAAGAAAGAAAGAAAGAAAGAAAGAAAGAAAGAAAGAAAGAAAGAAACAACGCCCCCCCCCCCTTTCCAAAGGAAATTAAAAACAAACCACCAGGAACAAAGTTTGGGAACAAAGCATTCTACAACTATGAAATCATTAACACCCCTCACCCCACGGAGACAGGGTTTCTCTGTGTGGCCCTGGCTGTCCTGGAACTCACTCTGTAGACCAGGCTGGCCTCGAACTCAGAAATCCACCTGCCTCTGCCTCCCAAGTGCTGGGATTAAAGGTCATTAACAATCTTAAAAAGACGCCTGGCATGGCACCGTCCTCCCATGCTCTCAGAGTGCAGGAGGCAGAGGGTACGTCTGAGGCCGGCACCTATGCACCGAGAGCCTCCAAAAACGACGTGTTCCACACAACCCTGGGACTGTATGCACCGAGAGCCTCTAAAAACCGACTTGTTTCACATGACCCTAGGGACTTGATCTCACCTGGTATGCTGGTGCATGCTTGGAATCCAAGCATCAGGAGGGTGAGACAGGAGGATCTGAGCCAGCTTGAGGCCATCCTAGACTGTGGAGTGGGCCTCTATCCCAATTTAAAAAATAAACAAACAAAAAAGGCTTAGACGGGATCAGTCATAAGCAAGTGTGGTGGCTCACTTCTGCAATTCTAGCACTCAAAGGGTGAGGAAAGGGGACCACAACGAGGTCTAGGCCATCTAAGTCACAGTGAGTTCTAGTCTGGGCTACAGAGTGAGACCCTTTCTCAAATACAGAAAAAAAGGGACAAATCTTTTTATTATAACAAGAAAATCCTAATGAGAACCTCAAACTATAAACACTTGTTATTTCCTTTGCAAGGATGAGGTTCTCCTCCCGGAGCCCGCCCTGGGAATCCACCGCACCTGAGAGATGCTGGACACACTGCTGGTTTTCCTCTTTAGTGTGCCCTCCTGACAGACAGTCAGCAGGTTGCTGGGCAGGATAGATCGGAAGTCATTAAAGGAACGCCTTCGGACACCTTCTAGCTCTTCTGGGATTCTCAGGGAATGAGGAGAGACTTTGGGAAAAAGCTTTGAGAGGAGAGATTCTTCTGAATTGCTGTAACGTCCAAAAGATCTTGAGATTCCTATCAGGCATGGGATTGCATACTTGCAAAGGTATTCTAGAAAACCAAGAAGAGATATAAGGTGAGAGTTACTGATGACAGCTACACTGTACCAACTTGTACCACTGGCTAAGATGTTACAACCCATTTGTGATGACTGTGAAGGCTGAGAAGAAGCCCCAGTTATAGAGTTAACTCAAGGGATAAATAATGACATTTTTAATATGGCATTACCAGTGTCTTCTCACAGCAGTAAAACCCTAAGACACTGATAATGCCATATTAAAAATGTCACTAGTTATCCCTTGATAATATGGCACTACTAGTGTCTTAGGGTTTTACTGCTGTGAGCAAACACCATGACCAAGGCAACTCTTATAACATTTAATTGGGGCTGGCTTACAGGTTCAGAGGTTCAGTCCATTATCATCAAGGCAGGGAGCATAGTAGCATGCAGGTAGGCATGGTGTAGGAGTTGAGGGTTCTACATCTTGTACCAAAGGCAAAAAGAAGGCTGGCTTCCAGGAAGCTAGGATGAGGGTCTTTAAAGCCCACCCCCACAGTGACACACCTACTGTAACAAGGCCACACTTCCTAACAGTGCCCCTCCCTAGGCCAAGTATATTCAAACCACCACAACCAGTAATGTCAGATTGTGTCTCTCAATTTGCTTTCCTTGAGAGGTCTTGATCTATTCACGGAACATCCCAAACAGTACAGAGGTGGGTTCTGTTCAGGTACTGTCACTGCCCTATTTACACTAGAGGAAAGTGACCTATAAAAGTCAGCTAAACTACCCTCATATTATACCTGACAAAACTGAGGTTCACTGTCAAAGATACCTGGCATTTGTAAGCAGAACTGTACTCATAACCCCATGTGGCTCCTCATACACCAGCACACAACAAACCTAACCCAACAGAGAAGTATCTACCCATCAGGTATACAGAAAGTAGAAAAACAAAACAAAACAAAGAAACAGAAAACAATAGATAAAGGAAAGGAAAAGGAGAAACAAACAAACAAACAAACAAACTAGCCTTGAAGGCCAACCAGATGACTCAATCCGATGAACTGAGTCGGATTCCTGGATCCATGGTAGAAGGAGAGAACTAACTCCTGAAAGTTAGCTATCCTTACACCCACATGCATTATGTGTGCATGCACGCACAACACACACATACACACACACACACACACACACACACACACACACACACACTCACTCTCACACACACAGTATACACAGACACAAATAATAATACAATTTTTAAAAAATAAAATAAGTCTTGAAGATTTATAATCATACCTTTTTCTTGGATCTCCAAGGCCTGGCACATTCCCAAAAGGACATGTAAAACCTGCAAAAGTGCCTCTAAAATCTGTAACAATGAAGGACACAAAACAAACCTGTTACCAAAACTGGGTACTACAAAGTTCAGTCAAAATTCGAAGGAACTTTAGACATTATCTTGACTAGTCCTGTCCACACCCCCGCAATAGCTGTTGTATGGCTAACATCAGGAACAAAACCTTCTAATTCTGACTATGCTACCTGCCTGGGGCTTGTATCTGCGGACTTGGCCATTTTTCTCTCATTTTCTCTGATAGGTGATAGGTCCTGATTAAAAGACTTAGTTCTTTTCAGTTTTACTCCATAGGATCATAATCTTCATGATACTATGTCATCTACTTAACCACTGTACAACAGGATAATTTTCTACATCTAACTTGGAAGTGTGGGGCTCAAAACACACATATGAGTATTCCAGGAATGCAGGAACTCATGCAGAATAACCCCACATTCATCAGAGTCCAGACTTCTTTGTATGGGTCATTATTTATTTTT
>BDUI01000013.1:477374-495433 GCA_002335545.1 Apodemus speciosus
GATTAAAGGCATGCGCCACCAACGCCCGGCAATCCTTCAGATTCTTGATGAGAACTTTGAACCCTCCGCTTCTCCAGGGTTATCTCACCTGAGCAGGTAGTCTCTCCTCCCGCAGCAGAAGATGTTCTCCCACCCCATCCCCTGAACTTTAGTGAGGAAATTAATCCTTCATTATCTGCTAAACCAGCGGTGAAGGAGATACAGACAAGATGATGGTGATGTCCTTCAGGGTCCACCTCTAGATCTATAACCAGACTAACGGCTTAACAGGCTGCTAGAAGGGAGAGAGACGGGGTGCTGATGAGAAGGTGCATGGGCTATACACTACCAAAGAGCTCGAAGCACTCACGCAGGCGTCTAGGAGATGTTAAGATATAATAAGGACTGGTCCAGCGGGCAGTCCAAATATCCAGAAATGAGCATAATTCAACTACAGGAGGGTTTCTGGAGGTTATATAAAAGTCTGGATTCTATAGAAACTTATGACTGCCAAAAGGAGTCATTTCCTTTCCCTGTGGCAGAGAGACTTACCGTTATCTGTGGTACCCATCAGCAAAGCACAGCCCATACTGGCCTCCAGGCTCCCTCAGTATCACAAGTACCTGTTGTTCATTTCCAAGTCCATGCTAGCATCCTTCTCACCTCCTCTCCTAGCCTAAGTTCCCTACAGCTCAAGGGCCCCTCCCCCGCCCCACCACACAGCACACCACCGGCCTCAGGTACATATCCTCCGAGAAGCTGCTATTCTCATGACGCTTTCTCCATCTCCCACAGCCCTGGATGAGTACACCACTCTCTCACTTTCCCTTGCCATGCTCTGTTCTCTATCTCCCTTCTCTAATAAAGAATATGTATGATAATGGATATCAGAGTGTGGGATAATGGAGGAAGGAACATAAAACTGGATCAGACTGAGTTTATTAATATGGGCTCTCTGAGTGGAGAGTCTAGGTTTAATATGGGAGTTTCACAGCTTTAAAAAAAAGTCAAAATGGTTGGCTGAAGCATTTGTCAAGATGGTGTGCTGAAAACAGAGTTGGAGATGCCTGATATCCCTTGGCTTAGTGTTTTTTTTTTTTTTTTTTCAAGACAGAGTTTCTCTGTGTAGTCCTGGCTGTCCTGGAACTCACTCTGCAAACCAGGCTGGCCTCGAACTCAGAAATACGCCTGCCTCTGCCTCCCAAGTGCTGGGATTACAGGCGTGCGCCACCACGCCCGGCCTTTGGCTTAGTGTTGATGAAGGGAATTGAAAGCCCAGGAAAATTGCAATGCTAGAATAGGTTCACTGTGTAAATCCTAATCCTTCACAATGGAAAATCCCAGAAGACATGCCTTCATTTACATCCTGTAAGATGCAAAATGGTGAGAGGGAAATGAATTATTAAAGACAAGGTGATCATACTTAGTATAACAGGCATGTAATGTCTCTTCACTATTGCTGGGAAGAGACACCATGATCACGGCAACTCTTATTAAGAGAAAACATTAAATTGGGGCTGGCTTACAGTTTCAGAGACTCAGTTCATTAAGATCAAGGCAGCAGACATGGCAGACCTGGTCCTAGAGAAGTAGCTGGGAGCTACATCCACAGGCAGAGAGGCAGAGAAAGACTAGGCCAGGCTTTCTGAAACCTTAAATCTCACTTCGAGTGACACACGTCTTCCAGCAAGGCCACATTTCTTAATCCTTAAATAGTGCAACTCTTTTTGTTTTAAAGATTTATTTATTTTTTATATGTAAGTACACTGTAGCTGTCTTCAGACACACCAGAAAAGGGCGTCAGATCTCATTACAGATGATTGTGAACCACCATGTGGTTGCTGGGATTTGAACTCAGAACCTCCAGAAGAGCAGTCAGTGCTCTTAACTGCTGAGCCATCTCTCCAGCCCAACAGTGCAACTCTTGATGACTAAGCATTCAAATATGAGTCTATGGGGCCATTCCAATTCACATCACCACAGACTCTACAGACAAAGCAATGTCTGTAAGGCCTAACTTGGAATGGTCAGATAGGCAAAGTGACATGACTCCTATGAACCTCTGGGTGTTTCTATGATGAAATAGATAAGAAGCCTGCTGTATTTGTTTGCTTGTTTCTTTGTTTTGTTTTTTGAGACAGGGTTTCTCTGTGTAGTCCTGGCTGTCTGGAACTCACCCTGTAGACCAGGCTGGCCTCAAACTCTGACATCCACCTGCCTCTGCCTCCCAAGTGCTGGGATTAAAGGTGTGGATCACCACTGTCCTACTCCCATTTTGGTTTTTGAAGGTAGTTTCCCCTGGAATCTGGCATTCGGTGACTAGACAAGGCTGATGTATTGACTAAGCTGTCTCTAAAGCCATTTTACTCCTTAAGATATTTATTTTTTACTCTCCAGTGCATGCGCATGGGTATTTTTATGTGTGCATATGATGGTGTGAGTGCAGGCACGTGTACCATGGCACACTGGCAGAGGTCAGCGCACAGCGTCCTTCCTGGAGTTGGTTCCCGCCTTTCCACGGACCCTGTGACCATACTCAGGCATCAGGCATACATGGAAAGTGCGTTGATCTACTTGGACATTTCTCCAACCCTTTTGAGTTTTGTTTTGTTTTGTTTTGTTTTGTTTTGTTTTGTGTCAGGGAAGTGTGTGGATGCATGTGGTCATTTTAGTGTGTGTGCAAGTATGTGCAGGTATGTGTGTATGTGTGTGAAGGCCTGGTCAATTATTTTCTTTTATTGTTCTCCATCTTATTTTTTGAAACAGTCTTTTACTGAACCTAGAACACAGCAATTCACCAGGGATAGTTGGCAGGTAATCTCCAGGGAGCCTCCGATCTCTGCTTCCTCAGTGGCATGAATGCCACACATGAATGCACATCATACCCGTACACAAGAAGAAATGAAAAACGTATCTTCTATGAGCAGCTTCAACCAAGAACCGAGAGGAGGAAAGCGAGCACCCCGCCTTTCTCTGTGTGCCTCGGGCACGAGCATATGCACTTTCCTGTGGAGGCCTGAGGTCGACACTGGGAAGCATCCTCCAATGCTCTCTACGCCCCTCTTTTTGTTTTTTAAAATAGTGCTTTTTGTGTGGCTTTGGCTGTCCTGGAATGAGCTCTGTAGACCAGGCTGGTTTCACTCATGGCATGCTGAATGAGGTTAAGACTCTCAGATCCAGAAAAATACCCAAAAGTATCACAGCTGAAAGTACTGCTATTAACAGCATCAAGTAAAGGGGTTAGGGAAATGGAAGTGTGGATGAAAGTGCATTCTGTGAAAGCAGTAAGATAGGAGTTGAAATGGCCAGCACCCATGCCAGAGCTGGGGATGCTGTGTGCACTGCCTGCGAGAGCAGCTTTAGGGTGTGCACACAGGTGAGTCTCTGGCACTCGATGACTAACTAGACTAGCTCTGATAGTGAGCTTCAGGCTCCGTGAGAGACCCTGCCTCAAACAGGCGGGAAGGCATGAGATTTGGCTCAGTGGTAAAGTGCTTGCTGAGAAGTACAGGCCTTGAGTTAAGTCCCCAGAAATAATAAATACATGAATACATAAATACAAATGTAAATACATACATACGTATGTACATACATACACACACATACATACATACATACGAGATTTTTATGCACAAGAGTGAAAAGCTTAAGAGGAAAACACCCAACGTCCTCTTCTGGCTTCTGCATGTGTATACATGTGTAACAACAAGTATACATGTACGTATACTATATAAAACCAACACAATCCAATCACACTTCACAGCCCTTTTCATCATTCTGGGACTCTTCCAATTAACACCCATGCACAAGTACCAGGTGCTTACCTCATCCCTAAGTGAGGGGTCCCTGCAAGCCACATCAGATAGCAAGGTCACCAGGCAGAAGCTGAAGTTCTCTGCAACCGGGAGGTTCCCTGGAAGACACGAGGGATGGATGAGCGGGCACACCAGCCGCCTGATCCCATGCTCCTTTTCTCACACAGCCTGTCTGAGGGCCAGCTTACACCCGCTAAGGAAGCACATGTGGTAGCTCAAGCCTGCAATCCCAAAACTTAGGCGGCACAGACAGGCGAATCAGGAGTCAGCTATTCTCACCACACAGGGAATTTGAGGGTTGACTGACCCCCCCCCCCAAAAAAAAAACACACAGAAAAAAAACAGCTAAAAGAAGGCAAGGACTTAGTTTGCTGAGATTCAGTTCTATCCATTTATCATAAACTCTTGTATTAATTTTTAGTTTTTTTAAATTGCACTTCGTGTGCATGTGTACGTGTGCGTTGGTGTGTCTGGTGACGCTCGCGCACCTTCTGACACCTAAATAAGTGACATAGCATGTGTGTGGAAGTCAGAGGACAATTCTCTTCCATCAGTTCGCTCAGTTCTTCCTTCCTCCATGTGAGTCCCAGGGACTGAACTCATAGTGAATGAGTATGATCATGACGCCCGGGTGTGGGTCCCTACCTGCCACCTTAAGGTCTTCTTCTTGTGTTGAGCTGCATTTTCCAGCTGACCTGGCCTGTAAGCTTCCACAGGATTCTCCTGTCCTCACCTCCTTCCTTGCTGTAGGAATGCTGACATTTCTGTGGCCTGACTGACCAAATCCAGCTTTTACACTGGTTCTATGGTCTGAACTCTGGGCATCAGGCTTGTGTGGTCATCTCCCTGACTCAACCTTGAATTTGTGATCTTCCTGCTTCTACCACCCAAGTGCTGCTGGGATTACAAATTTGATAATGGGATTATTGGTAATAGATTATTTTGTAATGGGTTATTAGTTTGATGCCTAGTTTATGTGGTGCTGGAGATAAAATCCAGAGCCTCGAGAATGCTGGAGGCCAGCATTCTACCAAATGAGCTGATCTGCAACCCCAGAGATAAATCTAAATGACTGTAAGCAGTGGCACACAAACATTAACCATCAAATACATCCTCATATCACTTTTAGCAGAACAAAGCACACACAAGCACACATTCATATTGTGTTAGAGACTGACCCAAAGTCTGGGGGCTGGACCTACACACTTGACTACGGAACCACATTCCCTCAACATGCCCGTTAAACTTTTTAAGTCCTTCTCAAACTAAGCCTGACAGCAGAGGCGTTCTTCAAAGCAAACGGGTTGGAAGGCACACCTTAGCTACACACCAAGCACCATGCATATGCAGCCTTCCTCTCAGGGGAACCTTCAATGTTAGCACTCCCACCATGGCTTCAATCATGCTTATCATATGCTATCATGAATAATGAGATCAGTCTTAAACACTCAAAGACATACAAATACCTACTTTTTCATGGATATATTATCAGATTATGGCAGTATACAACATATGGAAGATTATTAGAATTCTACTAGCATTTTAAAATGCCACCCAGGTATCTATGAAACCTGTGTACACCAGAATCATTTTAGGGTTTACTACAATTTAGATTACACCCTTTGGGAACCACTACTCTAAATTTTAGCAGCACGAGTTATACTACAAAACAAAACAAAACAAAAAAAAGGAAGGAAGGAAGGAGGGAAGGAAAGAAGGAAGGAAAAAGAGGAAGGCAGTAGCCTGGGACACAGGTCGGGAGGACTCTATCAAGCAGGAGGACCTGAGCTTGATCCCTGGTAACGCCCTGAAAAGGCAGCATGGCGGCACAGATGATTCCAGTGCCATCGAAGCAGAGAGAGCAAACAGAAGGATCCCTGAGGTTTGCTAGCCAGACAGCTAGCTAAATCTTGTTGAGTTCCAAGATGGTTAGAGCCATCTTATCAATACACAGACACACAGAGACACCCTCCAATTCCCTATACCCCCAATATCTTCCCCATTCCACACTGCGCCCCCAAACCCCCACACATGCACACACTCAGTGGTGAAGCATATAATTAGCATGCATGCGGCTCTGGGTTCAGTTCACACACAAATCCTATAAATTTATATATTTCTAACAACATTTCAAACATCAAATGTTTCATTCTAACATGAATCTGTATATATAAAAGTAACCTTTAAAAGTTTTATTTATTATTCCTAAATTACATGTATACGATGGTTGTTAGCCTCAATAGAAACTGGGCCTAGAGAGGTGACTCAGCAGGTGAGACTGCATCCTGCTTTTGCAGGGACCCAAGTCTAAGTCCAAGCAGTGGCCAAGCTCATAACATCACACTTGCAGCTCCAGGAGCTCTGCTGACTCCGAGGGCACTGCACTCTCATTTACATACCACGCAGACATAATTAAGAATTAAAATTAAAAAGGAAAAGAATATCAATAGATTCTGAGACTGCACTTCTCAAACTAGGTAGCAGTTGTAGATACAAACTTCTGTGTAATATGGTCCTTTGAACTGTGGAAACACTCATATTTTGAGGATTTAGTTTTAGGCACGGTGAGTAACTTAAGGGGCTAAAAAGCTACAGATCAAGAGGTGTACAGGCACAATCAGGGATGTTTATGACAACAGCAAAATGTCTTTGGCGGAGTGAGCCCTTTAACAAGTTAGTGCAGTATCCCTACTTTCTGGAAAAAAAAAACAAAAACAGTGTCATCACCAACCTGCCAGGACACACCCAAAGGTTCTATATAAAGCGCCACAGAACTAAATCCCAAAGAAGCGTCAGTTTTACGGGAATCCTGAAATGCTAGGTGTTCCCAGCTGATTGGGACCCTCAGGATATCAGGACACGAACATCAGTATTGTAGCTAAAAGACAGACAGGAAGGAAGACAAGAAGGGAGGGCGAGGGGAGGGCCGAGGGAGGGAGGACAAGGAAGAAGGGAAAGTATGTGAAGGAGGCAGCAGAGAGAATGTGGGACGGGCTGTGACTTTCTCTTCGACACCTCTAGCCCCAAAAATCCAAAATAAAATACCAGTTTAAAAAAAAAAAAAATGTGCTGGGGCTGAAGAGATGGCTCAGCGGTTAGGAGCACTGACTGCTCTTAGGTCCTGAGTTCAAACCCCAGTGACCACATGGTGGCTCACAACCATCCGTAATGAGATCTGATGCCCTCTTCTGGGCTGTCTGAAGACAGCTACAGTGTGCTCAAATATAATAAATAAATAAATATTTTTTTAAAAAGTGCCTATGCATTGTGTTGGTACATGCCTTTAATTCCAGTACACGGGAGCTAGAGGCAGGTGGATTCTGAGTTCGAGGCCAGCCTGGACTACAGAGCTAATTCCAAGACAGCCAGGATTACGCAAAGAAACAGTGTCTCAAAAAAACACAGGCAGGCAGGCAGGCAGGCAGGCAGGCAGGCAGGCAGGCAGGCAGATAGATGAATAAAAAATTTTTAAAAGTGCATATGAATTTATTCCATTTCTTTTCCTTTTTTGTTTTTGTTTTTTGGTTTGTTTTTGGTTTGTTTGTTTGTTTTGTTTTTTTCTTTTGAGACTAGAGTTTCTCTGTGTAGCCCTGACTGTCCTGGCACTCACTCTATAGACCAGGCTGGCCTCAAACTCAGAGATCTACCTGCTTTTTGCCTCCCAAATGCTGGGACTAAAGGTGTGTGCAAAAACACCCAGCTTGAATTAATTCTATTTCAAAATGTGCCAAAGTTCAACTGAATGCCAGGGAGATAGCTCAGTAGGTAAAGCACATCCCACTAAACTTAACAACCTGAGTTTAACCCCTGGTACCTGTATGGTAGAAGGAAAGAATCAATTCCTTAAAGTTGTCCTCTGACCTCCAGAGGCACACCGTGGCACACAAAAACAATATAATGTTTTGTTTTTTGTTCTTGTTTTTGTTGACAGGGTTTCTTTGTGTAGTCCTGGCTGTCTTGAAACTTGCTTTATAGATTAGGCTAACTTCAAACTCACAAAGATCCACCTGCCTGTGCCTCCCAAGTGCTGAGATTAAAGGTATGAGTCATCTGGGCATAATCTTTTTTTTTTTTTTTTTACTTTTATTAGCATAATCTCTTTTTTAAAGATTTATTTATTTATTATATATAGGTCCACTGTAGCTGTCTTCAGACACCCCAGAAGAGGGCATCATATCCCATTACAGATGGTTGTGGGCCACCATATGGTTGCTGGGATTTGAACTCAGGACCTTCGGAAGAACAGTCAGGGCTCTTAACCACTGAGCCATCTCCAGCCCCTAGCATAATCTTTTAAAGTAGGAGTTTAGCTGAAGCTTAACAGCAACAAAAAATGATAAAAACTATTTATAGTGAATAGTTATGGTTGAGTCCCCAAGTCCATCTCACCCTTTTGGAACAGCAAGAATGTAACATGGAGAACTGACCTTTCTCTAGAAGTAAATCTATTAGTTCTGGGGCAAAATGATTGGCTTGGGGCTGGAGAGATGCAGATGGCCCAACTGTGCCAGTGACACCTAAGAATTTGCTCACTCCAGAAGAGTCAATGGAAAGCTCAGGCTGCACGTCCATCCGTCCAGAACCCTTTACCCATGGGTAAGGTCAGTCACATTGCTATTGGCAACCAGGTAGTTCCACATCCTCTGAGACCACACAAAAGCTATCTAATTCCAAGTTAGTCTGTGTCTTTTTCTCTTTTTTGTTTTCATTCAAGATAAATATCACACAGAATTACCTCTGCTTTTCCGAGCTGTGCTTTCTTCTACCCAGTACACCTTTGGAAGACCCCTGAGAAGCCGAAGAAGATAAGGAACAACACAATCTTTGTGCTAAAAAACAAACAAACCAAAAATTGTATTTAATAAAGTGACTAGCCAGTTTTTTCACACAGGTTAAGCGAGCCATATCTAATAATCTCAGATTCTCCAGGAATAGTGTAAAGCCCCAACCATTCACATGCATCTCCGTCCAGAAGATACCACCCAGTCTCCGCCCACCCTGTAGTGTAATGTGCAGCCTAGTGGGCTTCTCTGAGGGACAGGTCCAAGTGAGGGCCTCTCTAGAAGGTACTCACAAGCAAGTACTTAAGTCTGCTGTCGATGTCAGGGGTCCAGATCTCCCCCAAACACCTGTAGATCCTAAGACAAGACTCTTGGGACCAAAAGGTCACTCACAGCCACAAGCTTCTGGACGTGATACTTCCCCTCTTCCTACCCGTGTCCTCTTCCTTTACTGCTGTTAAGTTGTGTGCTTTGTGTTTCCTCTTAGTCCTTGAAAGCTGAGTATCAGACGTTAATGGCTAAGAGTGCCCAGTGAAAGAAACGGCTTTCCTCCTAAATCGACAGGGTGTCACTATGCAGCCCTGGATAGCCTGGAATGCTATATAGATAGACCAGGCTGAGCTTCAACTAAGAGAATGAGATTTACTCTGCCTCCCAAGTGCTAGGATTACAGGTGTGAACTACCACCCTAGCTTGGCACCCAGCTTTCAAGCATCTCTATCTGATGATGCCCAATAAACTAGAGCAAGTGATTATTCTAAACTTGGTCTAAATGCAGATCTACAAGCAAAAAAAGAAAAACAATCTGAAAGTGATAAAAGGTGGTGGCTAGAACATCTGTCTAGGATCATAGGCACAGAACTCTAAAGGGCTGCACTGCACTGCTCCTGCAGAGGAGCCACGGCTCTTCCCTACATAAAGCAGTGGCTTTAGCAGTACACGAGGAGTAAACCATATCCACTGCTCAGGCCACAACTGTTGCTACGACAGCACAGAAGAGGCATGAAGATGACCAGTGCATCCTGGACAGAGTCAAGCAACACAAACTAGAGTGAACCAAGATAAGAGACATGGTCCTTTGTCTTCTCGGGTCTAATAAAGCGTCCTGAGGTCCATCTGTATCCATGAGTGCAAGGTTGGAACAGACAGTACAGGCAAACTGTCATGTGCCAGACCCCTGGTCACTCCCTATGTAGAACCCAAATTGTAGAAACATAGTTTGTACTTTCTTCTTCCTTGCTAGCTTAAAAAAGTCAAGTACATGTTTGGGATTTAGAAGTAACTCTGTCAAGCAATGCATATATCAAAGATATTTATGGGCAAATCAAAACTAGAATGGCGGAGGGTACAACTGAGTGGTAGGCCTGTCTGGCATGTGCAAGGCCCAGAGTGCAGGGACAAACACTGTGGAAAAAGTCACATATTTGGTCAAAATATAAAACAGGATGTGTGGACATGCCTGAAATCCCAGCAGTGGAGAAACAATGGTAGGGGAATCTTACCACGTTCAGCCTGGTCTACACAGCTAGTTGTTACTAACAAACTAAGCCAGGAATATACAAGACTGTTTCATAAAATAAATAATAATAAAAATGCTTATTGAAGTTTAATTTCTAGGAAGTGCAGGCTAATGGTTTTAGATGAATATTCAAATACATAACATTCTTTTCCTAACGGAACAATTAAACTTAGAATTCAAAATTAGTATCTACAAATGATAAATAGCATATAAATTAATTAGAGTTCATATCCAATGATCAAGAATTTGCTTCAAGGTGCTGGAGAGATGGCTCAGTGGTTAAGAGTACTGATTGCTCTTCCAGAGGTCCTGAGTTCAGTTCTCAACAACCACATGGTGGCTCACAACCGTCCGTAATGAGATCTGATGCCCTCTTGGGTATGTCTGAAGACACCTACAGTATACTCATATACATAAAATAAATAAATAAATAACTTTAAAAAAAATTTTAAAAAAGCATTTGCTTCAATTAGAGTTGACAATTAAAAAAAAGAAGAAGAAACAACAGTGTACCATTTTCATTGTAATGACAAGGCTGGGGTGCAATCCCTCTCAAAATACTATTAATATGTACTCAAATTTTATTTCTATTGAGTTTTGACAAAGATGGTCTTACATGACTGATGAACTATATGTCTAATGAGCATTTTACCTGMTATAAGAAACAAGTCTACTTGTAAAATATATAATTAGGTCTCAAAACAATTTTATCTTCGTATTATCCCTAAATTTTAAGATAGTTAAACTTTATTATTTATTTTAAAGAATCAGTAAGTTGCCTTTAACCTCAGTTCCTGGGAGGCAGAGGCAGGCAGATCCCTGTGAGTCTAAGGCAGCCTGGGCTACACAGTTAATACAGTTAATACCACCAGGATACTAGAGAGATTCTTCCTCTAAACAATTTGGCTTCCTCAGATCAATGTCACTGCTCCATTTATCCCATCTAGCACATCCCGTAGGCACTGTGGTTAGGTTGGGACGCACACTTCTAGTACTGTGAGTACTAGGTAAATATATGCAATACAAACGTGGCTCTCATTACTCCCCCTTTTATACTCTAGAAGTCATAGACTTAGTAAAGGCTTACCTGAAGATCAGACTCAATGAGAAAAATGCCCAGTGCAATCACTGCATCTCTCCGCCTCTCATCTAGTTGGAAGATTCCATGGAAATCTACTGGGCACATGCAAAGCAGCTTTTGAACCTAGAAAATAAGATTTAAGACAAACACACAGGACTGAAGAGATGGATCAGCACTTAAGAGCACAGGCTACTCTTCAAGAGAACCTGAGATTGCCTGTAACTCTGGCTCTTGAACAAAACAAAATAATGTGTTGTAGAAATAGCTCAATGGTAAAGAGCACTTACTGTTCTTGCAGAGGACCTGGAATAGGTTTCCCAGCACCCACATGGTGGCTCAGAACTAACAGTAACTCCATGGAGTTCCAGTGGATTTGATGCCTCTTCTGTTCTTTTTTGTTGTTGTTTTGATCTCAGGTGTAGGGATATGGGGCTGCTGCAGACTGTCTGCAGCAGCTGACTATGATTTGTCTCATGCTCTAGCAGATGTGTGATTTTGCCAGCTACAGATAGTTTCTGCAATTATGTGACATTGGAATTCTGGGGACTTTTCAGAGGGTGTATAAATGCTAGAGCCCTGAGAGGTGGGAAAAAATGGGCTCATCAGTTAAGAGCACATACTGGTCTTGTAGGACCTACGTTCTTTTTTTTTCCCCCTTTTGTTTTTGTTTTTTTTCCCCAAGACAGAGTTTCTCTGTGTAGCCCTGGCTGTCCTGGAACTCACTCTGTAGACCAGACTGGCCTCGAACTCAGAGATCTGCCTGCCTCTGCCTCCCAAGTGTTGGGATTAAAGGCATACGACACCACTGCCTGGCAAGGACCTATGTTCTTTTCCTAGCACCTATTTTAGGTGATCCACAACTGCCTGCCTGTAACTCCAGCTCCAGGGGGATCCCACACCTCTGGCCTGCATGGGCTCTGGCATTCATGTACACACACCCATACACATGATTAAAAAGAGACTTATCTCTCATCCTAGAGAAATGAGACATTATCAGAGAACTCGGTTAAATAATGTACAAAATAGAAGAGATTTAATTCTTCCTGTTAAAAATAAGGGAGCAGCTGGGCACTGATGAGCAAGTACCAGGACTTTCAGCACCTGGGAAGTGAAGGGAGGACTTTTGAGGCCAGCCTGGCAACAAAAGAGACTACTAGAAAAAACAGAGAAAGAGCGAAAGAGAGAGGGGAAGGAGAGAAAGAGGATGAGGGGGAGGAAGAGGAAAGGAAAGGAAAGAGAACGAAGCAAAGGTGCCTCTCTCCATCTTTACTTTAGAAAATCTGTAACTTGCTGTGAGCTGCCAACCCTTCGTCGGGGCACTCCAGAGGCAGAGGAACTCTGTAGGTTGGAGGCCAGCCTGGTCCTCAAAGTGAGTGTGTATGTGTGCATACAGTTTCTCTCTTGTGCCAAGTTATATATGTGAAAGTCAGAGGACAGCACATAAGAGTTAGTCCTCTCCTCTTACTACACGTGTCCTCCCTAGGACGATGGCCAGAATCCAATCCAGGTCATGAGTATTGACGCGAGCACCTTTACCTGCTGAACCATCTCATTGGCTGGCTTGGCTTTGCTCTTTAAAAAAAATTTTTTTTACTAGTAAATTTTGTTCTTTTACACTTGCATACATATAGACCATATATTGCGGTCCCTCTACCCTCCCTCCCCTCCATCTCTGTCTCCTTTGGTTTTGTCTAGTGTCTGGAATCGAAGAGTTGGAACTAGTAACAGAGCCTGGTGGACTCAGCAGTGGGTGTGCTACTAGACAGAGTGCTCCCCCCTCCCCAGTGTGCTGGCATCAATACGTCAGCAGTGGGTGTACGACTAGACCGAGTGCTCCCCCTCTCCCCAGTGTGCTGGCATCAATATGTCAGCAGGTGTACGACTAGACAGAGTGCTCCCCCTCTCCCCAGTGTGCTGGCGTCAATATGTCAGCAGTGGGTGTACGACTAGACAGAGTGCTCCCCCTCTNGTACGACTAGACAGAGTGCTCCCCCTCTCCCCAGTGTGCTGGCGTCAATATGTCAGCAGTGGGTGTACGACTAGACAGAGTGCTCCCCCTCTCCCGAGTGTGCTGGCGTCAATACGTCAGCAGTGGGTGTACGACTAGACAGAGTGCTCCCCCTCTCCCCAATGTGCTGGCGTCAATACGTCAGCAGTGGGTGTACGACTAGACAGAGTGCTCCCCCTCTCCCCAGTGTGCTGGCGTCAATACGTCAGCAGTGGGTGTACGACTAGACCGAGTGCTCCCCCTCTCCCCAGTGTGCTGGCGTCAATATGTCAGCAGTGGGTGTACGACTAGACCGAGTGCTCCCCCTCTCCCCAGTGTGCTGGCGTCAATATGTCAGCAGTACCTACGATGTAGGGCTCCAGGAGCCCAGTTCCTCCGTAACTGACTTCTGTGGACCAAGAACCACTACACAGAGCTGTTGTGAGTTTGTGGTAGCCATGACTCTATATCCTGGGAGCAGGGGAGATCTGATAGCTGCCCAACTGAACTGACAGAGCATCAAACTACCCCCTAAATATCTATGTTTATATCCAGAAGCAAAGGCTGCATTCAGCCTCAAAGAAACATTCAGTCAGAGGTAAATGCAAAGATCCATGACTGCACAAGATACTGGAAAAAAAAAAAGATCTGCTGAGAACTAGGACCTAAATAAGACGTTTACACTGTCCACTTCTATCTCAGGGACCACTGCACAGGCACACAGGCACACACACATGCACACAGCACACACACTCAGCATACATTCACCCACTAACTCCTCTCCCAAGTTCACCGCTTGATTTTGTATTTATTATCAGTGTGTGTGTGTGTTTATGCTGCGACTCCACAGACACATGTGCAGCATACATGTGGACAATGCCCAGAGGGCAACTTTGTGGAGAGAGTTCTCCTTCCTCTAACTTTATGTGGGTTCCAGAGATAAACTTAGGACATCGGGCAACAAGTAACTTCACTTGCTGAGCTATCTCTTGGCCTCTATTTAGTACTTTTGAAACCAGTATGATGACAAGTATCTGAAATTACTGCGTGAGAAAACAGGCAAGCTGTATTATATAAATGTATGAATATGTCAAAGAACAAACTTAATTGTTTACAGAACCTGTTGGGTGGAAAAAAAAACAACAACAAAGGGAGAGGTTGCAATCCAAGCACTTATCTATAATCCCAGCAGGAGGAAGGCTGAGGCTTAGAAGACGGAAAGTCTAAGGCTAGTCTGTGTTACGTGCCTAAGACCCTGTGTCTTAAAAATAAGGAAAGAGGGCTGGAGAGATGGGCTCAGTGGTTAAGAGCACTGACTGTTCTTCCGAAGGTCCTGAGTTCAAATCCCAGCAGTTACATGGTGGCCCACAACTATTCGTAATGAGATCTGATGCCCTCTTCTGGGGTGTCTGAAGACAGCTACAGTGTACTTACATATAATAATAAAAAATAAATCTTTAAAAAAAAAATAAAGACAGACTGGAGGGATGGCTCAGTGGTTAATAGCACTTGTTGCTCTTGCAGAGGACCCGAGTCTAGTTCCCAACAACCACAACTATCTGTGACTCCACACAACACATCACCCATAACCATCTGAGAGTCCACACATCACCCATAACCATCTGTGACTCCACACAACACATCACCCATAACCATCTGAGAGTCCACACATCACCCATAACCATCTGTGACTCCACACAACACATCACCCATAACCATCTGAGAGTCCACACATCACCCATAACCATCTGTGACTCCATACAACACATTACCCATAACCATCTGAGAGTCCACACAACACATCACCCATAACCATCTGTGAGTCCACACAACACATCACCCATAACCATCTGTGAGTCTCATCACATTATTCATAGCCATCTATGAGTCCACATATCATATCACCCAAAACTATCTGTGAGTCCAAATATCACATCACCTAAAATCATCTGTGAGTCCACAAAATACATCACCCATAACAATCTGTAACTCCACACATAGCACAATTATGTAGGCAAAACTCATATACATAAAATAAATAATTAAATCTTTAAATAAAATGTTTCTAAAAATAAAGGAAAGCAAACCAAATAAACAAACAAACAAAAAAAAAAAAGCCAAGCATGGTGGCAAATGTCTAATCCTATGCTGCTTTCCAGATGACCCAGCTTTAATTACCAGCACATATACAGGTGGCTCACAGCAGCCTGTAACTCCAGTCCCAGGGTATCTGACACCCTGAGGCCTCTTTACACTGTGTTCACATGCATATCCAGATCCCTTCCCCTACACATAATCAAAAATAAACAAGCATTTATGGCAATACTTTGACCTGATCGTTTACAGAAACACCAAAGCAAGGAGAAAGTCAGCAGCCCTGTCAGGACACTGAGCAGAAAAGCCATATGAGAATCAACCCTAACAAGCTGCAGTAAACTATGTAGGTCAAAAGAAAGCTACAACAGCAACACTGCTTCCAGCACAACTTTTGTTACTTGAAACCTCCGGAAGAGTGCCTGCACAGATACAATTCTCTG
Organism: Apodemus speciosus; assembly: GCA_002335545.1. Lineage (NCBI taxonomy): Eukaryota > Metazoa > Chordata > Mammalia > Rodentia > Muridae > Apodemus > Apodemus speciosus. The sequence continues at coordinate 493,074 of BDUI01000013.1, forward strand.
GGAACTAAAAGCTAAGCTTAAAGAACCAGTGGCATGAGTTTCATTGCTAAACTTTTTTTTTTTTTTTTAAATAAAGACAGGGCCTCTCTATGCCAGTGGTTCTCAACTTATAGGTTGAAACCCCTGCAGTATCCAATAACCCTTTCACAGGGGTACCCTAAGGCCATCAAAAAATATGAATATTTGCATTACAATTCATAACAGTAGCAAAATTGTAGTTATGAAGTAGCAACAAAATAGTTTTATGGTTGGAGGTCACCACAACATGAGGAACTGTATTAAAGGTTATCGGAAGGGTTACTGGAACTGTATTAAAGCCTTAGGAAGGTGGAAAACCACTACTCCATGCATTCATAGCTATCCTGTAACTTACTATGTAGACCAAGCTGGCCTGTAACTCACAGAGATCTGCCTACTGGGATTAGAAGGGTGGGCCACCACCCTGGCTAAACCTGTTTGTTTTTTCAATTGTCTTTCTCAGGTGTACTGAGAACTAACATTTTCTAAGTGTCTTAAACCATCAAGACAGACAAAGTAACTGTGACATGATATTCATAGTCCAAAATAGAAATTTCATTAAAAATATTCTCTTAAGACTGGTAAGATGGCTCAGTGGGTAAAGGCACTTGCTGCCAAGTCTGGCAGTGTGCGTCTGAGTCCTCAGGCCACGCATGGTAAAAGGAAAGAACTGACCCTAGAACACTGTCCTTTGTCTTCTACATATATGCCATGAAAACATACATGTACATCCACAAATATACATGATATATAAATAAATGGATATAATAAAATTGTTAATGTTTTTATAGTATATATATATATTTTTTCTTCTGCTACTTAACTTGCCGTTTCTACATGTCACACAGGCAGTATTATATGTGCTTTAACATAGTCAAAAGCTAGAAACCATAATTTAAGTCCCTTCCTTCCCTGTGCTGGCTAATCTAGATCACTTGACACACAAACTGAGTTATTTGAAAAGAGGGAACTTCAGTTGAGAAGATGCCTCCACATGATGTGCTGTAAGGCATTTTCTTAGTGGTTGATGGGAAGGGCTACCCATTGTGGTGGTGCCACCCCTGTACCAGCAGAGGAAGCAAGCCAGTAAGTAGTAAGCATCAGCTCCTGCCCCCAGTTTCCTGCCCTGCTCGAGGCCTGTGCTGAATTCCTTTGACAGTGAACTGTGCCATGCAAGTGTAAGACAAATAAGATCCTCCCAACTTGCTTTTTGGTCATGATGTTTCATCACAGCAATATAAACCCTAACTAGGACACCTCCCCACTTCTTGAGTCCCGTTCAAGTATCTGACAGGAGGGTTGCATGTGTATACATATGATTCCCAGCACACCCATTCCCATGGACAATACTCTATTAATCAGGGAGCTGCACAACAGCAAGTACTCCATCTTACTTCAGCTCCTTCCCTTACCTAAGTGACCTGATGGGCAGTAAGGTTGCTCCCTGTGTAAAGAACAGTTACCGCCAAGCCTGACAACCTGAATTCAATCCCAGGAACCCACCGAGGTAGAACCAACTCCAGGCAAGTTGACTTCCACAGTTAATATGAAATGTAATAACTTAATAAATGTTAAACCTACCAAGCCCTTCTTCATTGCTTTCTTCTGTAAAAGATAGACAAATGGATGAGTATGCCTCCAGACAGATATTCAGACTCTTACACATACCTTAAAACTATATAAAATCAAATCTCTTCTTACCCTTGCGCTTTTACCTGTAGCTATGAAGAGATACGCGACCTGGATCTCTTATCCTAACACAATGGATAAATATAGGAAACCACTGGTTCATACATTATGCAAGTAGCACAAGACTGCAATATCTAACAGGAGAAAACAATATGAGCCCTATCACTGCCCTAGATCTCTGCCAGTAAACCCTTGACTACAACTTAGGAAGTGCATCTCATGCAGATAGTGAATACAGGTAGCCTCACTGAATACAAAGACAGAAACAGACAGGTAGGCTATAACTGCTAGAAATCCTGAAAACCAAGCACAATAGAAATAAAGTCCCAAAAATCTGCTGTAGTCTTTGTGAGTGCAAAATAGATGAAGTTAGGCAAAGAACAAGGAGCTATGAGCCAAACAGTTCTCAGTGATCAAAGAACTGAGCCTGTTCTCCGGACACTAGGTAGAGACTGCAGTAGTGGAATAAGAGCTATTTTAGACCTTCTCTAACAAAGTTTGAAAATCAGCTTCAAACCTGGGTGTGGTAGCATAGGACTGCAATTAGCCCTTAAGAGGCACTTGCCAGCCGGGCGTGGTGGCGCACGCCTGTAATCCCAGCACTTGGGAGGCAGAGGCAGGCGGATTTCTGAGTTCGAGGCCAGCCTGGTCTA